>JAUELF010273797.1:0-10736 GCA_031471495.1 Clinocardium nuttallii | reverse complement strand
ATTGTCCCGTAGTACCGGTAACTTACCCAGGAATCGCCGTGATATAACGGGTGTCAGGACTAATTGTCCCGTAGTACAGGTAACTTACCCAGGAATCGCCGTGATATAACGGGTGTCAGGACTTATTGTCCCGTAGTACCGGTAACTTACCCAGGAATCGCCGTGATATAACGGGTGTCAGGACTAATTGTCCCGTAGTACCGGTAACTTACCCAGGAATCGCCGTGATATAACTGCACAAGATATTGAGTGCGGCGTTCAACCTTATGCAAATAAAACAATCTACTTTAAGAAATCGTGTCTATATTGAATGCCTTCTAAACAAATAAAACAATCCACTTTTCTCGATGGCTAAACGTGAGTTTTACCCGTTTTAAACAGCAATTCAGCTATACCACGACGTTTATAACAACACCAGTGCTAACGGATCGTCAGTCCTTACGCTAAATGTTGCGCTAGCGGACTCTATCACCGTGCACATACACCAAGGAAACGGATCCCATTTTTCGTGTGGCATGAACAGTATCTATCAAATATGACAATAACCAAACATTTCGATTTTGATAGTTTTCCAAATTTAAACGAATAAATTGATGGTGTACAAGTTAAGCTGTCCAAACTGTCTAACTGCCTTACGTGTATATCTCTTTTCAATTACATATGTCAAACTCTTATCCCTACACTGTCAAAATAAGCATACGTTAAGACGAACCATATTTCTGACACACACACGGTAGATCCTTCAACTTCAATACATTTCTCTGATATAGTTTATATCCCGAATAATTTGGGGTTTGGTTTTCAGAGTTTTCTGAATTGGCACATTCTCTTTTGATGTTTAAGTAAATTGATATATGAGCCGTTTCACGAGAAAACCAACATTATGTCCTCTGCGTAATGTAGCGACCCAGACCAGCCTGCGCAGTCCGCACAGACTAATCCGGGCCGACACATTCCGTATCAGGGGGATAGGGGTATAGAGTAATGATTCCTGAAACAAAAACAAACACAGGAGGCGAAAAGGGTACGTCTACAATGTTTGTTTTATCGCGGGACAGCTCATATAATAATCATCTTCTAGCAGATATTCTGTTTTCTAGAGAACATGAATTTGAAGCAGTGAACGGCAAACCAAAATAATTGTCAAGTACATTCCTACCTCTACAAAACGGCATCTCTTCAGTATGGAAACCTCTTTCGAACGACGACGTCTTTTCACCTACATCATGCGAAAGTTTATACAACATTCTTGAAATAACCATGTACCTATAGTCTTGGGATGGTTAACACATTGCAGGAAAAGAATCGATTGTGTGCCAAAATGCGTTTCTTTAATGAGAATGTATTAACAATATAATATATAAAGATCAGCACCGCTTTAGAACGATTGCATTTTTTTGCCACTGCAAGATGATGCTTAGAATATGTTTGTACCGTATGTGTTGAAGGCGGGTGCGGAAGGCCGATACTTCGATCCCCTGTTGGGTCATACCATAAACCCCGGGTAGTAATGACTTTCGCTTTTTTTCGCTCAGGAGTGTGGGGTTTAGCATTACGACTGACTCACAAGTGTCACGAGAAATGGACAAATCTAAAAGCGGCCCAACAAAACCCCATTGAAACAAATGCAATTGAGGTTCTTAATCATTCGAACTATTAGCGTGTTTGTGTCTATGGAGGTACACGTATATAGGGCGAATAAAATCCGCTAAGCGCTTACTTGCGTTGGGTTATAAGGAACAGTATCACTATGTTGGCCGTAAAAAACGAAAACGGACCTTCCGATTGATTGATTTAGTGAGATTTAACGCCATTTTCAAAAGAATTGCAGCCATATTTTGGCGGTCAGTCTATCTATTCATGTGTTCATGACTGTCTAAAAGCCAAACTCAACACACAAGTCATAAGCCCATTGATTGAAGGCGAATGACGCTTAAATAAATCGCATTGAGTTTTGTCAAACGTCCAAAATAATCTTGGCCGAGCTGGGAGTTGAACTCACAACACGTGGATTTACAGCCGGTGTCGATACCGACTGAGCAACCGGGAATCGGCACAGGCATTCCCAAATCTACGACCACTCAAGAAGTCGCATTTTGGACTAATTAATGAAACAATTTTGTCAGACCACTTGAATTGATGAGATCTAGGCAGGGTTCGAATATGGGTCATGTCGGTTCAAAAGCTATGTCACTCATTGCTCTTAGTTACCAAACGGAAGATCGGATTTACTGTGACTCGGCGTACTCAGTTAACAATCCTATGTAAACTGCTAATCTAAGAATAGTCACGCCTTGTCGAAATTCTTATTTATTGAAAAGAAGAAAGGAAAAAACAGCCCTAACTTACTGAACATATGAGCCGTTCCACAAGAAAACCAACATAATAGACTCTGCGTAATGTATCGATCTAGATAAGCCTGCACATTCCGCGCAGGCTAATCCGGTCAGACACACTCTGTCTCCTGTGGATATAGGTATAGAGTAATGATTCCTGAAACAGAAAATCCACAGGAAGTGAATTGTGTCTGTCCGGATTAGCCTTGGTGGCATACTAAGGCTGATCCGGGTCGATACTTTACGCATAATCCACAACATTAGTTGTCTCGTGGGACGGCTCATATGAGAAGTTGTAAGCCCTCATGCTGAACTCCCACGCTTATTATTATCATTCCTGATATGCAACTAGCTCTCACACAAACCTGCTAAAACAAAACAACTAAGTAGTGAACAATGTAAACCATTATAAAACTATACAGGCTTATCCTGGTCTGCGGCATTAGTTACTGCCCTTCTCAGATATGTAAATCAGTACATTAACCCTTTCCCACATACAGCACATCTGTAGCAGACAACTTTGAAAAGTCTACTTAAAAACATGGTAAATGTATATAGTTGTAGGTATAAGTACTGAAAGAAATTGAAAACATTGTGGCAAAAGGAGAAATTGCTGTTGATGTTTTCCTGCAGATGCGTCAAAATGCGTATATAGGTGGAAAGGATTGCTTAAAGTAGCTGACGGTGGAATAAGGGTAAACATCAGTGTAAGCCAATTCCTACATCACTCGGTACCCCTGTGAGTTAAATCCGGTCCGAACTGGGAACTAATTAGTTCTTGACAACCATATGATATTTAACTTAGACGAGGGGCTGCAGCATTGATGAAAATGTGTATATGTTGTATACCCAAACATCGTGAGATCGGAAGACCATCCGCATCGTCACCACTTTCATAATACCTGAATTGAAGACGCATATTTGATCCGTGGTATACCCAAAACATCGTGGGATCGAAAGACCGCCCGCATCGTCACCACTTTCCTAATACGTGAATTGAAGTCGTATATTTGGTCCGTCGTATACCCAAAACATCGTGGGATCGGAAGACCGTCCGCATCGTCACCATTTTCCTAATACGTGAATTGAAGTCGTATATTTGATCCATCAAAGACTCTACAAGTGTAGCCCTGGTGAATACCTTAACATACAGATTTATCCGATCACAAACTGACCTCATCACGGTAATCCTGATTGCTCGTCCACCGTTTTGGTGTGTAGTGGTTTTCCACCAATCCCGTGTTTTTAGACAAGGTCGCTAATGAATATAAATCGGAAATGTTATATCTCTGCAATCGTTTGAAGTTTGCTACTATGTCATAAGTTTGACAGGCCCGGCTTTCGTTCTGTCAGTCCCAATCTGTTTTCAAACACCCCACTTCTGAATAAACGATTTATAAGCTCCCAAAATACCAAGCATCCTTTGATCCCGAGTAAACTAACTGTAGACGCACTTAGATTCACAGACCGTTTGCACGGGTTCTGAGGAAAGTTTAGCCGTTTATTGTCTTTGTTCTATACTCGTGTAACTCCCTATAGTAAGAACATAAAATAAGGCCGGTTTTGAAAACAGTTGTCTTGTTTGAGAAACACAACGTCTCCGATTGTTTACCGTATAAATCTTAGGGATTCATGGCAACGAAGACTTTCACTCTCAGTCCTGTATTATGTCCTTATATTAACAGACTTGTGGTTGCTATATTAGAAATTAACATATATTCCAAAAAAATTAGATCTTAGGTTTACGCCATGTTTAACATTAGTGTGTCGTTCTTTCTAAAGGGGCGATAAAAAACTTACCAACGATAGTTGAATTCTTTCGAACCACACAACAGTGATACATGAGTATTCCTAACACAGTATACACGCCAAATTCTTTATATGCATGTACTGGTATCTCTTACATAATAACTAGATTCCCAGTATTTGCTGAATATCAATTGTACTTGACTTCGTGTTAGATACAAACAGTTACTGGTCTAAAGGTCCTTGGTTCGAATCATGTTATGAGTACGTTCTACCTTTGGTATTAACCACACCAACGGCGAGTGATATGGTTTAGGCAGGAGATTTCGTGTCTAATTGATATCAACTGAAATATGAAAAGAGCCGTCCCGCGAGAAAACCAACATAATGGCATATGCATAATGTATCGACCGGATCAGCCTGTGCTGTCCGCGCGTCCGCGCAGACTGGTCCGGACCGACACATTCCGTCTCCGATGGGAAGCGTATGTAAGTAGCATACATTAACCGCCATATAACATGTTAACGTCCCATTTGTCTATCCTTTGACTTTGACCTTGTTATGTTACAATGACCTTGAGTGAACAAAAAACTGTTACGCATAGTATCTCCTAATTGCCATCTATGAGCTCACCGATTATTGACTAGTTTCCGAGTGACACAGAGATAGACAAACGTGCGAATAGTCTAAGCTATGGTTCCCTCAAATGAGACATGCAGGGAACTTCACCGTGTAACTAAAACCATATATAAGCAGAGCAGAAGAAACGACGAAGGAAAGCTCAATTATAGATAGCTGAATATATATACCATCATTCGATGCTGCAAAACAAATGTAGATATAAATATATTAGTGCGACCCTTTTTACGATATGGAGGATTGAATGATTGGGGTTTAACGCCGTTTTCAACGTCATAAAAAGTCACGGCGGCCAGTTCACGTACTCATATGTTTCTTGGCTTTCTTACACCAGTATAGTATACAACATTCTTTCCAAGCAACTGGCTGATTTTCCACATAGACTGATAGCCCATTGTTGGAAGACGAATGACCCTTGTCACAATGACTTTCGTCAAACGTCGGAAAGAAAGTTGGCCGAGCGGGGGGTTCGAAGTCACAACTCCTGGATTGACATCCCGCGTCGTTACCGACTGAGCTACCGGGGCTCGACTATATGGGGAGAGATTTGCTGAATAAGGGATCAAAGTACCGCATTCATCGAAGGTGACAGAACAGTTTATTTGCATGAGACATAAATGGAATATATGGCAAGGAACTTATACAAGCACGCCAAAAAGTTTCTTAACAAATATCAAAATACTGACACGTTATTAACACTTGGCGTTTATTCAGAAGAGTGGTAACATAAATTTACGATGGTGTTCTTTATGGACCCCGTCACACGATATTTGACCGTCAAAGCGTTGTTACCCGCGATGATCCAGATCAATATGTGACTACATGAAGCCTGAGCAAGATCTGTGTTGTTCGCCGTCACTGGAAGCCACTAGCTAACAGTAACGACTAAAGCAATCAATATCCCTTTCCCATATACAACAAGTCTGCTGCAGACAACATTGAATACAATTTGGCACAACAAATGTGAAATATCACTCTGAATAAAAATATAATAAATAAGGAATGTTGAAAACGTTCCGACAAAAGAAGAAATTGCTCATTATGAGCAATTTCTTCTTTTGCCATAATGTTTCTAAAAATCGACTGCGGCAGAGACGTCAGAAAGCGCCTGCATGTTGGAAAGGGCGATACAAGTACCTAGTTTGACCTTAATTGTGACATTAGTTTTAAAACATCTGAAGATTGAGTTTCGTGTTTGAGATGTTCCTTATTATAGAAATACGTGACTACATCGCGCTACAATATGTAGGTACGTCTGTTTTATATACCTCGGGTGTCGTGCTTAAACCTTTCCCCACATGCAGACGCATTGAGACACGTCATAATGAGCAATATTTGCTTCTGTCACATGTTGTCGTTAGTTTTCTGTTGCAGATGTGGCAAAAATGCGTCAACAAGTATAAAAGAGTTAACATGAATAACTAAGAGTGTGACCAAATTGGCTAGAGGCATGTAACGATGACATACACGAACTATTTTATTTTTATGTAGAGAATGCCGTTTACGCACTTTGACATAATTATATCTTTAAATGGGTGCCATGTTTACGGTGAATGTTGTTAACCAGTTAGTCAAACCCTATGTTCAATGAATGTTAACGTTAATGTTAACGCCTATCCACCAATCGAATTCCAGCTTTCTCACCAATAGTAGGAACCGTTAAAAACTGTGAGATATCAAACGACTGCACTGAACATTCAACCTATAAAGATACAGATCTCAAGCTGAACTTGCTTAGTCAATTCACACAATTATATCTTCAGTTTTGAATCTAGATCAGAAAAATCTGGTTTCGTGATTTCATATTAACGCTGTTTAGGTGTCCTTGAAATGCAATGTTTCAGATATATTACTGGTACATTACCAATACTAACGGTCCATTTATTCTGACAACAGCGAGTCGGTCCTAATGCTTATTCAACACTCCTGAACGCCAAGGAGGGGAAATAATTACATCAATCTTTAAGGTTTGTTGTATGGCCCGGTCGGGGATTGAACCTGTGAACTCCCGCACTTAAGCAGACGCTCTACCACTACACCATCGTGGCGTTGAGTGTAGTGTTAACTGTGTTGTATAAGGAACTACAGAATGTACGTTTCACATTGCAATTTCTATCAATGCCGCATTTACAAAGTTGTATTGACAAAATGAACTGAATTTGAGATACAAAGCAAGTTTTTGACATCCCTCAACAATAGTTTAATTCATGGGCAGGCGTTCAGTTTCTCCGCGTTATTAATTAGGGGTGAAAAGGGTCAAACTCCATTAAACGTAAAATACACACACATGAATACCCCATAGTCAGTTGTGTTTATAAATCATTTTCAACATCTTTAGAGGGTTTTTGTAAAGTGATTTATAATGCATATTTTCCCTTACGTTCGGCATCGAACAAATTAGCCGTTCCGCGAGAAAGGCAACATCTGCGTAAAGTATCGACCCGGATCAGTCTAAGCATGCCGCGCAGGCTATCCCGGACAGATATTTGTCGCTTCGTTAGGATTTTCTGTTTCATGAATCATTAATCTATACCTCTATTCCCCGAGACGAAATGTGTCGGCCCGGATCAGTCTGCCTGGACTGCACAGGCGGATATGGATCAACACATTACGCAGATAGCCATAATGTTGGTTTCCTCGATGGACGGCTCATATACATTTAAGTTGCGCTCTGCAAAAAATGAATCTTCAGTCAATTGCGATCATGATATAACCAGATCAGCCATCGCATCTATGCAGTCTGATCATGCTCTTCATTTTACGCCAATTAGTCATAAAAGGTTGGAAGAAACTGCTGTAAAGGACTATCTGTTTAGATCCCTGATGAGTGGACAGGTCTTTTCCCGCACGTAAGTTTTTTTCCGGAACATAGCTCATTCAACTGTATCAGGATGAAATCCCGCAACAGTGTGTTTCATCGCCGTTGGTGTTTATAAGTTCTTACCCATTTCTAGGGGAGTCTTTGATTAACTTAGTGGCGACCAGTCCTAATTGGTCGGAAATATATTTGAAAGTCCTCTGCATTGCACCATACGTACATGTAAGTGTTGGTTAAAGTCGCCTATAAAACATGGGTATGTGATCCGGCCAACATGATATGACCGCGTAATACTGAAAACGGAATTAAACTTATCTATCAAAGTCGTATATAACAGGTTAAAGGGTTCAGTCTGTTGTGCTGTTGTCTGAGAAAGGGACCCTTAATCATCTAAAAATCATTCTTACCCGGTAAGATGATAATCAAATGATGAATGTGCACGCATGTTCTTTGCCTTGAATCGTGACAACCTTTCATACATACAGCGTATCAGCAGAACCCCACAAACAAGATAAAAGAGTTCAAAACAATGTGGCAAAACTGCGAGAAAACCAACATTATGGACTCGATCTAATCAACCTAAGCATGTGCGCAGGCTTACCCGGATGGACACTTTTCGCCTCCTGTGGATTTTCTGTTTAAGGAATCAGTACTATATACCTCTACCCCCCTGACATTACGCAGGTGCTATAATGTTGGTCTATCCCCCTGACATTACGCAGGTGCTATACTGTTGGTCTATCCCCCTGACATTACGCACGTGCTATAATGTTGGTCTATCCCCCTGACATGACGCAGGTGCTATAATGTTGGTTTATCCCCCTGACATTACGCAGGTGCTATAATGTTGGTATATCCCCCTGACATTACGCACGTGCTATAATGTCGGTCTATCCCCCTGACATTACGCAGGTGCTATAATGTTGGTATGTCCCCCTGACATTACGCACGTGCTATAATGTTGGTTTTCTCGCGGGACGGCTCAAATTGCTCATTTTGACCAACATCTCCTTCTGCCACAAAAGTCGTCAGCTGCAAAGCCACGGAAAAGCGTCTGTTGATGGAAAAGTGATACAACCATTTAATGTCAGTGTCTTAAGTTTTTCGTTCGTTCACATGTGGAGATACAGATTGTCCATTCAATCAGTAACCACCAAGTGTTTACATTACTTGAGAAGTTTTTAAATTCTATTTGAAGTTACCTATCAATCTAAAAAACCGACCACTTTCTCATTTCCCGAATACAGTCAAACCTGTGTTGAAAGACCATACATGGGAAGTGAACAATCTGGTCTTGTTCGCAGGTGGTCTTTAATAGCAGGGTCGTGTATATATAATATGAGTATATATGGTCGCTTTACACTGAAAATTGCTATTCCAACGTGGTCTTAAGCATAGGTTCGACTGTATGTCTATTCTGTTTTTAAATAAAAAATAGTTTTATTTGTCGAAATGATCTATTTCATTTTTAACCATTTCCCACACGTGTTGTTAACAGAATAATATTATGGCAAAATAAAAAACTACTGATAATAAACAATTTCTCCAATTTCTACTTTACACTCGTGCTTTCATTCAAGGAGAGGTTCTGTTTTCTTCCTCTATGTTTTCAAAGTCGTGTGCCGCAAATGTATTGTATGTGGGAAAGCGTTGAAACATTTATCCATATACCATGTAATCTGACTCATTCTGTCGGCGGTGTGAAGTAATTGTAAACGTTTCATTGATGGCATTCAACCATTCTGTCCCCAATCTATTTTCGTTAAAATCTCTAAACAGGGTCGCTGTCTATCCCTTTCCTACCTAAAACACATCTGAAGCAAAAAACTTAGAAAACGTCTGGGCACAAATACGGAAAATCTCTAAAAACGACAAATTATTGCAACAGCTAACTGCAATCAATCAATCAATCGATCGATACATCAAGACAAGAGGATATTTATTTTTTCAACTATGGGGTGTTTTAATTGCCTAAATATAATGTTTATATTCCCATTTCAATTATGGTGGAATGCAGTGCTGCAGTGGTTCTGCGTTGCATCTTTTATAAAAGGGTATTGGGTTTGAGTCCCGTGATGAGACGGTTCTGCCGTTGGTTAAGAATCCAGGAATCAGGCATCCAGTGTGATTAGTATGAAAACGGAATATTCGGAAATACAAAGGCATCCCTGGATCAATCATCTTTTAATTACACGATAATTTCATATTGATATAGAACAACTTATTTTGCGACAATTGCGACACAAATAAATGCAAATATTAGCTAAGTTCTTTATCATCACTTATTGCGTAGACGCACTAAGTATGTATACTGCAAGATCAAACAGTTATTATCAAGAAATTGCTTGTCATTTTCAAACGGTGACAAAAGAAATATTCTATTCAATGTTTGCGTTTATTAGTCCGTGTTTACCGTCCCCTCCTTGTCAACCTACCCTCCGAAATAGGTGACACTTTCCAGCGATAGAAATAATGAACACGATCAAAGAGAGTCGAGTATCCTTCCAGGGGCTAGGTGTTTGGACACGCCTACCATAAATGAGTCTCTCCATTAAAACCATCCCTTTGAGCTAAAACAAACGACTGCACTTGTATGTCAGAATGAGGCAGTTCGCTCGTAAATTTAAATGTTATACATGTATGGTTAATCGAAACGCTATTAATCGCGTTACATTTACAGTTTCGAACGAGCATTCACACCTATAAATTTGTTTCTATAAAAACATTTTCAACGACGTTTCAAATAGTTTTTCATTCATATCCCGTCGTTGATATAATTATAAGGACTTTTTGTCCATGCTTTCTTTATATAATCAAGGCAGACGAAAATAGGTCACATTGCATATCCGTTCAATGTTGTACTCCAGTACATTGGCATTAACTTGTTAAATTTCATCAGCCATTTCATTTGGGCATTTAATTAAGTGTAAAGTCATTAGTCTTTGTGGGAAAGTACCCAGTTGTATGGGCAGAACGTTGTGTTGAATTCTGGTGCGGGTAAAACGGGAAAAGGGACGATAGACTGACCGCCGTGATATAACTGAAATACCGTTGAATTCTGGTGCGGGTAAAACGGGAAAAGGGACGATAGACTGACCGCCGTGATATAACTGAAATACCGTTGAATTCTGGTGCGGGTAAAACGGGAAAAGGGACGATAGACTGACCGCCGTGATATAACTGAAATACCGTTGAAT
>JAUELF010273786.1:0-10736 GCA_031471495.1 Clinocardium nuttallii | reverse complement strand
ATCTTGTAACATGTAACACATGTCAATATATCACAAACCATCTTGTAACATGTAACACATGTCAATATATCACAAACAATTTTGTAACATGTAACACATGTCAATATATCACAAACCATCTTGTAACACATGTCAATATATCACAGGCAGTTCTAAATGCGTCACAATACACAGATTTCAAAGGCTCCAGAGTATTTGCATTTAATTTAATGTTGCGACTTATCTGACAACGTGTCCTGGTAAGTCTTGAAGATCGATAATATCAGAAAACGCACGTGTCTATACTATCGATGCTCTACAATGCCAAACTTAAGGAATAAGCGACACTCGCAGTGTAGACCCAGATAAACCTAAGCGTCCGTGCAGTTTGATCTGAAACTTCACTGTTCGCCAATAAGTAACTATAGGTTTGAAAAGCTTTTTCCATTTGGATCAGATTGCATGCATATATGAGCCGCTCGACGAGAAACCAACATTGTGGACGTTACGTAACGTATCGACCGCGATCGACGAGAAACCAACATTGTGGACTTTGCGTAACGTATCGACCGCGATCGACGAGAAACCAACATTGTGGACGTTGCGTAACGTATCGACCGCGATCGGCCTACACAGGCTAACCCGGATAGATATGTTTGGCCTCCTGTGAATTTTCTGTTTCAGGATTCATATCTGAATACCGCTATCCCCATGAAGCGGAGTGTGTCGATACATTCCATAATGTTAGTTTTCTCCTGGAGCTGATCATATTTATCGACAATACGTCAATAGTAATAAATACGTTAAGGTGGGTTTTCCTGGAGCCTATGACATACGCATTATATGCACAATCTCTGCACTTTAGAAACATACAATTGCGTAAATAGTCGGATCAACTTCACATAGTTTATCCTAATCATAATAAGTACCAAACACTGTCCCTACAGCTATAAACTCTTTGGTTTCAAACGAGGCTGTCGCGTAATTATCCACATCTTTATTCCATAGACACCGACTCACGTGCCGCATACATTGTCCCTGATTCTCCAATATCATCACGTGCGAGATTATCTTGTAACGTTGACAACCCGTAGCTTTCACTCTCTCTTTGATCAGTTCCGCCAAACTTTTACAAAGATTCGGAAACTTCTTTGAATCGTATTTCTTTCCTTTAAGATATGCTTCCAAAACTCCACGAATGATATCTTCAGCTTTCTTCGACGAGAATTTGTGGACATCCGGTGGCTCTAGTCTGTACGTGTTTTCATATCGATGTTGAACATGATTCTCCGATCCACTCTTCGATATAGATCCGCCAAATAATTTGATCTTATTCTTCAATTTAAAGAGCTTCAGTTTCCCGATCCCCGTGCTGGTACTAGCGCTATGCTCGCTCTGCATGGTGCCCGCGCGTTCACGATGTTTCTTTTCCGGGACGTGTTTAGCAGTCTCCGTTGCTGTATGATGAGCAGTGTCCTTCTTACTGTCTTTACCACTCGCCGACTCGTTGTGGGCTTTAAGTAGCTCCAGGCTTAGTTTATTTTCCATTTGTCTATGATTTTTAAACTTTAATTTTAATCCGTGATGAATAGGTACTTAAAATAGTTTACTTAGTGTCCGCTCTGTGAGCACAATGCGTCGAAAGTAAAATCCCTCCTTTACCTCTCAGTATACAACCCAATACCTATTATTAACTTTACAATTCACTACCTACACCCATACGTTTGATATATACAATATTTCACCATTGGGAGCCCTCGAAATTCCTAAAACAAACAACGTTCCCGTGTATCAATTGTTAAAATCGACCCGTTGTTATTCACTCTTCTATATTGGAGTTTATATTCAAATTTATCGGGTGGTATCAACTTTATACAGCGCACCCTTCACACTTTCCCTCATACTACAACTTTTAAAACATACAGACAAACACGTGAACAATCTCAAAACCGATTATATTTACAGACTTGAAAACATTTTGGCAAGAGGATATATACTCATCATGATCGATAGCTACTTTTGTCACATGTTTTCAAAAGTCGTCTGTTGTAGATGCGTCTCATGTGTCTCCTACTGGAAAAGGTTTAACGCATATCAATATAGAACAACGCACACTCTCTATACTGTAATATGAGCCGTCTCGCGAGAAAACAAACATTATGAATTATACGTAAAGTGTCGATCCTGATTCGCCTAAGCATGCCGTGCAGGCTAACCCGGACAGACACGTTTCGCCTCCTGAGTATTTTATGTTTCAGGAAGCATTACTCTATACGTCTATCCCCCCTGAGACGGAATGCTCAGGCCCGGGTCCGTCTGCGCGGACAGCGCAGGCTGATTTGGTCGATACATTACACAGATGCCATAATGTTGGTTTTCTCGCGAGACGGCTCACATCTGGAAAAGTAGTTACTTTGTGTTCGATCCCCGGCCGGTCTATACCAAAGACTTAGAAAAGGTAGAAATGGCTGCCCTCAGGATTGCGGGATTAGCATTACGACTGACTGACTGGTGTCAGGATAAATAGATCAGTAGTACTGGTAACTTACCCAGGAAACGCCGTGGTATAACTACTGACTGACTGGTGTCAGGATAAATAGATCAGGACACGTCGAGATCTAATTGAACACTGAAATGTTCAAAGGGACGTTAAACACCTAACAATCAATCAATGATTTTTTCGGCTTGATTTTTTATAATCTTTTATGTTTTCTAAATCTTCTTCTATGATGTAAACTATAGCCGTCTTTTACTGGTTCACTATTCTCCGAACTGTTATCAGTGGCTATCAAGACCCCGATGTTGAATTATGATAATTTTCTCTATCTAATGTTGAATATATATTGTAACACGTTTGTTAAAGTTGCACTATAAAAAACTTCGATAATTTTACAGAGATGTTGTTTGATTAACCGTCTCCGAGATATAGACGTTTTCTGACGCCTCTGTAGTAGAAGGCTTTTTAATCAAAACTTTGTGGATTTTTTTTTTATAAATTGCTCGAAATGAAATTGAGCAATCAATATGAGCAAAGTAATTTACTCCCGCTTTTTTCAGTGAGCTTACTTTAATTGATAGAACATTTCAATGCTTTTGCTTAGATGTCTTCTGCTGCAAACAGCATGTGGGTAAGGGTTCCCATTTATCGGTATAAATACAACTAAATATCTAAATGTTTAAATACTTATTTCTAGGTGTGTATTGTCCATTTAAATACAAGTGTCACACAAGGAATACGTAACAGAGTCAGTTTTAGATATTTCTAGGTAAACTGACCTTGTTATGTGTTTTTATCATGCGATAATGCAATATACATAGACATATGCTAACTAACAATATCTCTATTCGTCAATGATTCAATGTTGGAAAATACGAACTGATCTGGATTTGTATTGTTTACAAAAAGACTAAACGTCGATTTTCTCATGTCGAGTCGTATTATACTAATATATCTTTCGTTCAAGGCTCGATAATGAGAGACGTAAAACAGGTTTTAAATTTTCAAAGTAGGACAACGATTAAGTAAGGGCAGATTTTTCTTATCAAGAAGAAATCTTAAGTTTTCATAAATCAAAGATATTTTACTCGATTAGCTAAAGTGTGTAGAGATAAACTTTTACATTGTCCTCCCTTTAACCCTTTCCCATAGACGCTTTCCGACGACTCTGCAGCAGACGACTTTTGAAAACATTGTGACTAAATGGAAAATTACTCAAAACGAGCAATTTCTCCTTATGTCACAATGTTTTCAACTCTAAAAAAAATGTATCCTTTTATTAAATGAGATTTTAACAATTTTTGTAAAGATGTTTTCATAGTCGTCTGCTTCAGATTTGCCGTCTGTAGAAAAGTGTTAAACGCTTCTAAAGCGAACGTTATAAATGCCTATCGCACATATAACAAACACATCTACAGCAGACAACTTTCACATATTCTAGGAAAATAAATGGAAAATCTCTACAAATGAAAGATCAATTATTAAAAATGGTTGAACACATTGTGACAATGGGAGACATTGTTGATAATGATTAAGGTAACTTTGTCACTTGATACAGGAATCAGGAACTAATGTATACTAGATACATTCCTGCTTGATACAACGTTTTCAAACGTCGTCTGCTGCAAAAGCGTCAGATAGCGTCTGTATGTGGGAAATATGTAAATATGATTAATAATTTAATATAAAGCTTAAGGGATAGTAATCGCTTTAGCAGTGTTATCATTTAGTGTTATAAATATACAACGTGATAGAAGTTTACTAATTTATTATGGGCATAACGGTCGTCATGTTTGGGAGTGACTATAAACTGTACAATTAAGTTTGAAAACTGCAAAATTTCGATAGTAAGGATTATTTATTGACTAGTTTTATGACATTTATGTCTCGTGTAGATGACTGTTCTCTTCTTTAAAGCTCACGTTTTGCAACCATTCTTTCTACACCAACTTATTACATTACCATATAAAACCGGGCTCTACGAAAACCAACCTTGTAATATTTGAAAATCAACATTATGGACTCTGCGTAATGTATCGATCCAGATCAGCGAGTCTGCGAGGTATAGAGTAATGATTTCTTAAACAGAAAATCCACAGGAGGCGAAAATAGTCTATCCGGGTAAACCTGTGCTTAGGCTGATCCGGGTCGATACTTTACACAGAGTTCACAATGTTGTTGTTTTTCCGCAGATTGGCTTAAATGTAGGAAACAATATGTTTTGCGATTCCATTATGATATATATATGGACACACTACCTAAATGCCCTTTAGGTTACACTTCCTTCTTTGTTTCCATGTACATCGACCAGTTTCAGTCCCCAATTGTCACACTTTCCAAGCGTGTCTCAAGAATACAATAAACCATGGTTACCGTCATTTTGGACTAAATCTCTACGTTCACTTTCAAACAAGGTCAACTGAATACTAAAGTGATCATATCAATCATTTTCAGTGCATCCTATACTCATTTACAATAATTTTAAACTCAATGTAATACATACAATCAAGGACGTAGATAAGATATTGTATCTATGTACATGATTCAATGCATTCTGGTGATGGTATACACTCATTTCTATGCAAACAAAGGTTTTTTTAGTGACTTTTTTGATAATATGTTTTAAATCCGTCCATGGAAGAGGATGGAAATTGCCCTATTTCAGTTTTTGTATTCGGCCTTTTATTGTTTTCTGTTATTATCTTTGTCAAGCTGTCACCCTTTGTCGAAGTAGTAATACGAACTGACGGGATTTAATTGGGGTATTTTATTTCAATACCGAAGGACATATGAAATAATCATAAATAGGTATAGAAAGGTGTAGATATATTTCGATAATGATGATTATAACTGACAATAGTATTTAAGCCATACACAAAATAGATGTCTAAAAAGCGATATTCAGACAAGCCAGACATATGCGTAGTCTCACCAACGCCTCCACTTTGTGAGACAATGGCTAGGGTCTAGAGGGCCGACCTCGTGATCCAAATGTTAGAAGTTTGATGGATTGATTGGGGGGTTAAACGCCGTTGTCAACAATTGTTCACATACTCATAAATTTTCTGGCTAGCTCACACCAGAACTCCACACAACAATCATTCAAAGCAATTAGCTGCTTTTCCACATATACTGTTAGCCCGTTGCATGGTATGATGCATGACGCTTGCCACAGTGAATTTTGTCAAACGTCGAAAAAGAAATATTGGCTGAGCTGGGCTTCGAACTCACAACCTCTGGAGTCAGAAGTTTGTTTCCCGTTTGAGAGCATATAGGCAAACTATGGACACTCAATAAATTCAAGATATAAGTATCAAATAGAGATGAATACATTGCGCATTTGATATAACCTTACTTGTTACCTCTGGCGAAGAACCATCAGTTAGACAACTGGTTTCGTGGTCAATAACGTATTAGCCCCATACAGAGCAACAACAAAGCTCATATTCGCACAAAGCCAATCATGTTTATTACCTACATCTGTATTTCTGTAGATGTTTTCACGTTTCTATAGAAGACGAAGGAAAACATTTGTATTATGTAGAAAACCCATGTGTATTTCACTTTTTTCATAAACAATTATTTCATTTGTTTTTTCTTAATTGGTAAGAATATCTTGTTATTATTGCAAAAGCGTGACATCACTCTAGTAGATTTTCACAAAACATCGTCTTTTCACTAAGAAACGCATTTTCAGTAAACGACTTTTACAATTGTGAATAAAGGAACACAAATCCAACAATGAGCATTGTTTTCTTTTTGCTAATATGTTTTGAACTCTATTCAATGGTTAAACTTTCATGTATAGATAATATTCATATTGTTCTCCGATATTTTCAAGGTCATATAATGCAGGTTTGTTGTATGTTGAATAGGTAAATGATGAATGGACGTTATACAATGAGTGCTAACTGAGAGGGCTGTGATGGAAGTGTGAAGATACACATGGTCACCTGAATCTTCACTATTCACAGATGCAACAAGGTTATTTAAGCTTTAACCCTTTCCTTCATACGACAAT
This sequence comes from Clinocardium nuttallii, assembly GCA_031471495.1. Classification (NCBI taxonomy): domain Eukaryota; kingdom Metazoa; phylum Mollusca; class Bivalvia; order Cardiida; family Cardiidae; genus Clinocardium; species Clinocardium nuttallii. Next base: position 4,239 of record JAUELF010273786.1, on the reverse strand, counting down.
ACTGAAGCAGACGTTGTAAAAAAATAAAAAATCTCTACAATTGAATTGATAACCTACTAAAATTTGAAGACATTGTGGCAAAAGGAAAAAATGCTCGTTTTCAGCAATTTCTTCTTTTGTCACTATGTTTTCAAAAAGCCGTCTGCTGTAGAGGCGTCAGAAAGCGTCTTTATGAGCGAAAGAGTGCAGTTTTCAATGGGAATTAAAGACAACTTAATCAATGACTCGCGTCAGACTAAAACGGGAAATGCATTCCTGATGTACACAACATAAAAGGTAAGAGGGGTGTTAAAACAAATATGGCTACACTTCTACATGTTCCCCCAGGTGTTATATGTAATGGTGTTAATATGAGCCGCTTGTAAGACTTGTGGTCTTAATGAATCTGCGCCGCACAGTGAAGACTCACACGAGGCTTTGCATCAGCAAAAGCTTACCAGACTGTACGTCTACATGTTATGAAATCTAACTTTAGCCCCGTTACTGTTACGCTCATGTTCTGTATTAGATCTCCTTACGGGGAGTCAATGCGGTATTTAATGACCAGACCCGACCTAATGCGAACACTGTAGGCTATAGCGGTATACACAAACAGTCTGAGCTGTTCAACAAGACATATTTCGACAGACATGGCTCAATTGTATTTAAATGTGTCATGCGCGCTCATGTTGAATCCCTTTAGACTACATTGTTTTCGTTCAGATTAAATTGCTAAGCAACGTATGGCCTTTGCAAACATTTTGATGACGTTAAAATGTTATCTTAGTGGCATCAGTGGCGTATTCATATTGTCTTAACGCACCGAGCATTCGGGTAGGTGTTAGCTGAATCAGCCAATCAAATTACAGAATTTGACAAGCAATCGCCGAATTCGCGGTGTGTGAGGGCAATCTGAACATACCCTCGATTTAGCGAACTTGTTCCGATAACATGGAAGTTCCAAACTATGGACACAACAGCTTCAGTGAATTAACATCTATGGGCAATCTGTGACATATACGACTGTATCAAATGAGCCCGTAAGTGGTAAAAGGTACGAGTAGAATAGTACATATGTTCACGTGACCCTCTCCATCTGCCCCGTCTTATCGGTATCTTCACACGTTTAACAGAAACTTCTAGCAGAGCTGTGTACTTAGTATGTAAACTATGTATATCTTGATCAGTCTGCGAATGTAAAGGCTGGTCTGAATATACACTGTTCATAAATGCTAACCTTTTTCCATGACCGGATTCAAATAAAGTTTAAACATTGGAGTATACGTGTAAACTGTCGTTTGATACATGTATATAACGAAATTTAAGCACATATGAGTATATAACGTTTCGAATGTGATTTAACATGGTGTGAACTGTATATTCGATCGTTTCTGAAATCATATTTCACAAGAGATCGAATTAAATTTCTTGATTTGGGGTCGAGTTACCAACGAATGATCGTTGGTATTTCAAATCGATGAAAATGAATCGATTTGAAATCGATGTAAATGAATCAATCTGAAATCTATCCATCAATATCAAACCAACATTTTAACCCGTTATTAAACGTCCTTTATAGTGTTACTTTATGATGATATCTTCTCCAGATTGTGTTTAGACATAACTAACCCAGAGGTGGGTACGTGCCTCTTACTTTCTAACAACAGAAACCCTTTCACATACAGCAAATATGCAGAAAACGACTTTGAAACTATCGAAGAAAATAAATGGATTTTTTTTTATGAATGAAAGTATAATTTTAAATATAGTTGAAAACATTGTTGCAAATGAAGAAATTGCTCATGATGAGCAATTTCTTCTTTTACCACAATGTTTTCATAAGTCGTATGCTGCGTGGGCGTCAGTAAGAAAAATGTGTAAATCTATCTTTCATAGTATATGCTCACAATGAACACCATTTAGGTTAACGTCTATTTTTTGTATGGTGCTGTGCAAGTACTAAAGGTATAACGTATCCTGACAACGGTTAATCAATCGTAATGCTATCCCTGAAACATTGAACACCAAGGTAGGAAAGCCAAATGTGTAATGCTATCCCTGAAACATTGAACACCAAGGGAGGAAAGCCAAATTCGTAATGCTATCTCTGAAATATTGAACTCCAAGGGAGGAAAGCCAAAATAGTAATGCTATCCCTGAAACATAGAATACTAAGGGAGGAAAGCCAAAATCGTCAATCTATCCCTGAAACATTGAACGCCCAAATCGTAATGCTATCCCTAAAACATTGAACGCCAAGTTAGGAAAACCAAAATAGTAAAGCTATCCCTGAAACATTGAACACCAAGGTAGGAAAGCCAAAATCCGTAAAGCTATCCCTGAAACATTGAACGCCAAGGGAGGAAAGCCAAAATCGTAATGTTCCTCCTGACACATTGAACGCAAAGGGAGGAAAGCCAAAATTGTAATGCTATCCCTGAAACATTGAACGCCAAGGGAGGAAAGCCATAGCTTCCCATTTTGAAGTATTATATATGACTTGACCAAAGATTGAACCCTGGTCTCTGGATGCTCTAACTACTACATCATAGAGACAGTCGTAACATCTTATACTTAGTTAGGTTACTCGTAAAGAACTATCTGGTGCTTTAATCATACTATCTCATTGCTTACATATGTGTTAGTCTTTCCACTTTTAAAGTTTACGCACAAGTTGTAGTATTGTTGGATGTCGGACTTTAACAAAAAAAAACATACGAAAGAAGCCGTGCCTTAACCTTTCCAACATACAACAAATAGGCAACACATTGTCACAAAGTTTTCAAAAGTGGCCTGCTGCAAAGGCGTCGGAAACCGTCTACATGAGGGTTAAGGTTACTTAAACAAGAAGGCCGTGACGGCCCTATATCGCACACCCGATTAAGTTAAATTAATGTATAAATATATGCATAAACGCCATGCTTTTCAAATGAATTTTTTTAGTTTTTAGTTTTCACTATACACATATAAGGAAAACAAGCTCTGTCCCCTAGCGTCCATGTTTTTCAACGCATCGGAATAATTTGAAAAGAAAATATTGGAAGAGAAGGAACATGTGTGCAAAGTAATTTTGAAATCGGCCCAGTACTACTCAGGACAAGAAGAGTTTTACATTTTTGCCTCTTTTTGATGCCGTAGTAACTAACGTTTTACATACATTAATTTCTTTGAACAGCTCTGAAAGAGGATCCTTTAAGAATCATTCATGTAAAGTTAATTAGAGTTTGGTTCATTGGTAAATGAGGAGAAGTTATGAACGGACAGACGACGACGACGGACGGTGAGTGATCACAAAAGCTCAGGTGAGCTATAAATGCAGAAAACGTGGATAGTATATAGGATATTATCTGACAAAACAATGATAAGCAGAAATCAATTTTCCATATGCAAAAACTTAACTTTTATTGGCAGATTCCTGTGTTGTTTTAAAATAATTTTTAAGGTCACGGAAGTAAAATACCTCTACTTTACCCTTTACTAAACTTTAACTGAGCGATAACAAGATATGAGCCGTCTCGCGAGAAAACCAACCCTGTGGTCTCTGCGTAAAACATCGACCATGATCAGCCTAAGAATGCCGCGCCGGTTAACCCGGACATACACTTTTCGCCTTCTGTGGATTTTCTGTTTCAGGAATCATTACCATATCCCCCTGAAACGGAATATGTCGGCCCTGAACAATGCATCACAAATATTATCGATTTTTTTTAGTTTAGCTCCAGATATTCTTAAATCGGACACCTTAAAAATCTCATTTTAGATAAACAATCATACGAATCAAAAATTCAAAATACCCAAAGTAACTGTTATAAATACAAAACAAGTCCATGCTCACATTGAGCATGTTCAGCACTTCACAACACAATAATGAACCTTCTAAAATTGGTCTTCATGTCAATAATGTTATCATGTTGATACAAGGCTAGCAAACGATCGTCTTCTTTTCTCTATGTCGAAAAGGGGGCTTATTGAATAAGTATTAAAGCCCGATTTGTGTGACTTGGTATCAAACTGCGTATTGTTCCTAGGAACATGTGTACTAAGTTTCATTTAAAAATGTTGAACGTTTTTTGAACGACTATAAATAATTATTTGTTCGAAAAACAGACGAGCTAAAATGTCAAAGAAAATATTTGATGGAGATTTGTGTGTGTTGGATACTTCAATAATTATTAAGTAATGAATCTTGTTTTGCTTTCATATCGACATTGAACGTTTAATTCCTCCATACGCCATATTTGTTACTGTGTGTGTGTGGGG
>JAUELF010273775.1:0-10736 GCA_031471495.1 Clinocardium nuttallii | reverse complement strand
GTTTAATACTAGCTATACAGTGTGATAGAATGATACATTAGTTTAATACTAGCTATACAGTGTGATAGAATGATACATTAGTTTAATACTAGCTATACAGTGTGATAGAATGATACATTAGTTTAATACTAGCTATACAGTGTGATAGAATGATACACTAGTTTAATACTAGCTATACGTGTGATAGAATGATACATTAGTTTAATACTAGCTATACCTGTGATAGAATGATACATTAGTTTAATACTAGCTATACGTGTATTCCCTTTGCAAAACAAGGTCAATTATGTATTCTGTCAAAGCAATGAAGCGGAGAGAAAGCATTGCAAATTGTTTCGATTTCCCCATTGCCCAATGATTAAACCCCATTTCCCACATACAACAAATTTGCAGCAGACACGCTCTGAAAACATTGTGGCAAAAAGAACAATTACTCATCTTTATTCAATGTTTATAAATTGATTCATACAATAATATTGTTCTTTAGTTTTGCTAACATTGTATTCACAATTATTTTCTACTGATGCATCTAAATGTGTTTACCCTTTCCCAATAGCAGACAGCTTTTGAAAACATTGTGGCAAAAGGGGAAATTGCTCATGATATAATAGTATGTGTGAAAGGGTTAATAATTATACTTTAACTCATTTTTTTTTTCAAGAATTTTGCTGATGCTGCAGATTTATCAATCCTTTTTAGCTCACCTGAGCATGAAGTGCAGGGTGAGCTAATTTGTGTCAATCACCGTCGCCATCGTCATCATGTCCGTTCACATTTTCATGCAAACAACTTCTCCTCCTAAACTAATGAACCGAATTCAAAATAATTTCACAGGATATTCCTTAGGTGCAGGTCCTCTTTCAGAATTAAATTCCATCCAGAAATTTGGTTGCCGTGGCATCAGAAAAGCAGAAAAATGCAAAACTAATATTCTTGTCCAAAAGTACAGGCCCTATTAAAAAAGAAATTGTAGTACAGTGTTCCGTGGGTGACCCTTTACCAAGATTGGTTAAAAATTATGACCACAAGGGGGCGATGCTTGTATGTATATATAATGAAACTTAACTAAGAATCATAGATCGCCCAATTAGGAACATTTGTGCCATATTATTTGAAATCAGGCTAGTATATTTTTTTGTACAAGAAGATTTTTTAAAGTTTTTTTTAGATTTCAAGATACAAAATGCTGCCTTTACTGATAAGCTATTTTCTTTAACAGTTTCCACTCCTTGCAATTTCATATGCCCCCCCTGATCAAATTTTCCAAGATTTGCAGTTAAATATTTGCTACTAATTTACTATCACTCAGGTGATCGATTTGGGCCATCTTGGCCCTCTTAATTATTAAGATTAGTTTTGCCTTTAATCTATATTGTCTCCTTCACATCAAGCCATATAGATACTTTTTATTTCTATTCAGATCTCGTTTGATTTAATGTAACAAAATTAAGCAACACAAACTAATTAATATAAGCAATTGCTTTATTTACTTTTTCTTTTCTTTTCAATATAACTCATCAGTTAAAAATAATTGCTTTTTTTGACAGTTATTTTGCCTTGTTAAGCATAAAAAGCTACTTATCTGTAGCCCTGGTTAAAAACAGACAACTGAAATATAATATATGGTTAACATTTAGAAGTTATCCCAATTTAGCATATACATCAAACCTTCAATTGATATAGGCAAAATAAAGGAAAAAGTAAATGAAAGAATAATTATTAAATACAGATGCAAACATTGTGACCAAAGAAGCAATTGCTTTTGATGACCAATTTTCTCTTTTTATGACAATTAGTTCAAGTTGTCTGCTACACATTTAACACAATTTGTCTGCATTTGGGAAAGTGTTAAAAACTGTCTTAACTTATTAATGCCTTAAATTTTGTACAAAAAAAGATCACATGTATTATATATTGTATTTCAATTAAATGTGTCTTACTCTCTTTTTCAGAGGTAAAGAATGAGCACAAGGTCACGAAGAGGTCAAGGTCAGACTGTAAGCGCTTTAGCAGCGCCAGCCAATGTAAATAAACAAAATGGTATGTATCTTACTACGCTATTAGAAAAGCTCTCATTGTTGAAATAGAACAATTGGCTCATTATAAAAGTGTTCTGCTCAGCCTCGCAGCATTTAATGCCAAAATGCATCTGGTTGTAGAAAAGGATGTGGCTGTAGCTAAAGGACTGTTAAATTCATACCAGGACCATTAGTCACCAATTATTCTAACTCTTGTTCTAAATTCAAAGAATAACACTTTTAATTTCGATTCCATATTACTTAAAGCCAATCAGAAATGATGTTCAACTTTGCAAATAAAGAATATTCTGGAAAGTTAGAATAATAATTAACTTCATACAGATGAACTGTGATGCCTCTAGAGTCTACAGCAGACGACTTTTGAAAACATTGTGACAAAAGGAGAAGTTGCTCATGATTAGCAATTTCTTCTTTTGTCACAATATTTTCAACTCTATTCAATAATTACATGTTTATTAAGAAGTTTTTTTTACCTTTTTAACTTGATGTTTTCAAAGTTGTTTGTTGGAAAAGGTTAATTTTGAAATGTTTGCTGAATGCGAAGCCAGGTTTCCATGTGCTGTTCAATTAGGAAAGCTTTATTCAGTAATGGGCTGAATATGCATAGAAATAAAATATCTCATTAAGCCCAGGAACTGGTGACACAAATCCATTTAGTCAGCTATAGATTTTATTAATCCTTTCCTCGTAATGTTATTGTAAGACTGTTCTACAAATTTACAAAGCATGAACAATTTTGAGCTGAAAATCTTGACAAATTAAAGTATCATCCGAGATAGAGTAAAACTTAGACTACAAGAAATCATTTTCTCCCTTTTTGTTTGCTAAACCCTTTCCCTCTTGTAGACATATTCTGACACATCCATTTTTGACAAATATGTTCAAAGTCGTCTGCTGCAGATTTGTTGTATGTGGGAAAGGGTTTAGTTGGTTTCTTAAGAGTCTTAAATAGGTGAACTCATCATGATGACCTTCGTTCTATCCTATATTGCTGACTATTGTAAACCTTCAGCAGATGGGTCAAATAAGTCTGTATGTTGTTTGAAAGGGTTAAATGAAATTTAAGTTTTTGAGTTTTCTGCTCTTAAAACATTTGTAGATAGAAGATTGGATATTTAAGTATAATATCAATACAGATTGAAAAACAGTGTTGGAAAACAAGACATGCTGAATGCTTTTTTACCTGTACGTTTCTCTTTATTTCACAACATTTTATAAATGTTGTATATCTTATAATAGAAACTGGTCAGTATTGGGGAAGGGGTCGCAAGTTTTCAACTTCATAGATGACAACATTCAAATCCCTAAAGGGACAGATTATATAACTGCTTTTCCCAGAATATTGCAATAATAGCCATTGGGAAATGAGAATACTGGACATTTGGTCTATATAATGTACAAAGGTATATACTGGTTGGAGTGGCGTAGTGGAGTATTAAAAGGGCATTTACATTTCCAGTAATGCTATTTCTCTAGATATCCGATCCTGTTGGCAGCTAATTAACCCTTAACCCTTTCCCACATATAGACGCATTTTGCCCCATATGTAGCAGATATGGCAAAAGGAGAAATTGTTGAAAACAAGCAATTTCTCCTTGCCACAATGTTTTCAGTAATTTTACCTGCAATTATAGAGAATTATCATATTTTTGAGTAGACGTTTTCAAGTCATCTGCTCCCGATAAGTTGTATGTGGGAAAGGGTTAACCAGTATAACATGCTATTGTTATAGTTGTATGCCTAGAAAACAGGACCTTAAGTGTGAGGAAGAAAATGTTTTTCTTGAAAATGTAAAGATTTTGACACAAAGTTGAAACAACAAATCTGCAGCAGACATCTTTGAATGAATGAATGAATGTATATTGTTTTATGGCGCATCGACAGCTAAGGTCATTTAGCGCGCATTTAAATTGTATTATTCATGATCCCTGGGTAAATAAACCAGTACTAGGCCCAAGGGCACTCCACCATGACCGTAGTGCCGCGACTGGGTATCGAACCCGGGACACCCGGTTTCGAAATCCCCGACGCTAACGACTCGACCACAGCGGATTCCTGCTGTTTACACGAGCAAATACATCTCTAGATATCACAGGAATCAATTATACCGTATACTGTATCCGTGATGTAGTGGTAAGAGCGCCGCTTCGCGAACCGAATACAATGGTTCAATCCCTAAACGGGTCATACATACCGCATTAGGCGCGGGAGGTCAAGGGTTCGATCCCCGGTTTGTTCATATCAAAGGCTTTATAATTGGTAGTAATGGCTGCCTCCTTGGCGCTCGGGGTTGCGGGTTAGAAATACGACTGACTGGTTGGTGTCAGGATATATGGACCAATAGTATTGGTAAATTACCTGAAAATTGTTGAAAGCGGCGTTTTAAAAATAAACAAATCAATCAAAATACTTTACAAGTAGTAGTACAAATGTAATAACTTCCCTCCTTCACACTCGGGATGCGGAGGCGGTATTATGACTGATCAGTTTCAGAATAATAAATAGCAGCAGTATTGGTAAATCACACAGACAAAAGCCGTGATATAAACTGAAATACTGTTGAAAGCGGTATAAAACGCCATTCAAACAACCACACGCAGTTTAGTTTGACGGTAAACAGTTATGACTAAATTTAATACACCCAATAGCTTCATCATAATGCATAACGGTGCAGTGTATGTGAGTAAACGCGTAAGCAATAAAGATACAAAAGCCGGAAATCAGGCAATATGATGATGTACAACAAAACTGATAACTTTAGAAGCAATCAGTCTCTTATCTTGTTTCTTGTCAATATGAAGAAGCTGCCGTTCATTGCATGTTGTGTTATATCGTTGTTATTCGACTGCCGTGCATTGTTGAATGTATTATCTGATAAGAGTAAGTACTTGGATCATAACGCATGATAGTAGGAGTCACGTCACACGAAAACCGACCTTCGAGATTCAGCGATGATCCAGATTTGACGGATCATCCGCTCTTCGCTGTTTGCCATCTAGTTGTACTATCACCATGCAAGCCTACGATGTAAGACCATGACCAACGTCGGCAATGCAAGTACCGATATTTAGTTAGATAAAAATTATAGTGTCAAAACTTGATTTTCGTGTGGTCGGCTTCATATGGTAGACACTGCTGCAAAACTTCAATTTAAATATCCACCCTTTGGGTTATAAGATTCGTGATATACTATACGTATATGTTGCATTTACACGGAACCAAATACATATACAGGGATGGGGTTGAAATAGTTATACTTCCCGATAACTCAACATCAACAAGTGACATAATATATAATAATTATAATTTTAACTGCATAATATATTCTCTTTCTCTGCCTGTCTGTCTGAGCGTCTGCGAGAGTACTTGTCTTTATCCTGAAATTAAATGAATATATTTTTAGTTTCTTTTATAACGGGTATCTTATTTGCATATTGATGTTATTCATTCCGTAAAAGGGATGTAGTTACGGAATGAATAGCATACTTGTTGGTTGCAACCCACAATAATTAAACAAAATATAAATTACCCCACAAATACACTACATAAGAATGTCTGTCTGTCTGTCTTTTCGTCCGTCCGTCCGTCCGGCTGACTGACTTTATGTATGTCTGTCTGGCTGTCTGTCTGACTGTCTATCTCTGTCTCTTTGTCTGTCTGTATATCTCTGTTTGTCTGTCTTTCTCTGTCGTTGTGTTCGCTATCTTGCTCTGCTTGTCTGTCGGTCTGACTGTCTTTTTCTCGTGATGTACTTCGTTGGTTTGAGAAACAAAGTTCTTGTTATGATATGTAATAAGTTTCAAGTAGCATATGTACCATGAATAAACATAACGACGCGTATCATTAAAACAACAGGTATAACCCTTGTAATCTATCACTTTTCGGACTGAGTACGTAACAAATTGCAACAGAAACACACTGAATTATACAAATTGGAAGAACATTATTGTGTCATAAAATGTTCGTGGACTAGACAGAAAACAATTAACAACGAAATGAAGCAATAATATACGTGGTATAACAAAGTAACCATATGTGTATTTAAACTATTTTTACTGATTAACACATATCTGATTGATATATAAATGTGCGTGTATTGTGTTTTATGCCGGTTGCAACCATTTTCTTTTATATCCCGGTATTTCCTGTGAAGGTTAGTAGTTCTGCTGGTTCATTTATTCTGACACCAGCGAGTCAGTTGTAATGACATCCCGAGAACAACGAGTCTTTCGTAAATTACAGACCTGTGACATGGTTTTCAAACGTATAACTGACTCGATGCCCAAGGGTCAATGACAAGAAGGTAGGTCAGAGTAGCCTAGTGGACGTAGAAGGTCGAATGTTCAAATCCCAATTGCGATAGTGGGTCTGTTATGTTATTCATGGGTTTTTGAACACCTAGCTTATTAGATAATTAAAACGTATTACTCCTGATTTTGTGAAAATAATCATGCTCAGGATACGATAGATGTGACTGGCATGTCAAAAATGAATTGCCATTTCAAAATGGTTGATTTTCACAGCCAGTTTCTTACCTATGATGATGAATAACTATGTTGTTGTCCTGTTACCATTAAAGCGTTGTTGTAAACAATAAAATAAATAGAGGTGACACTTTATAAGGCACAAAAACTGAACACTGTTATTACTGAAATTATTAATTAGAGCCTATAGACGGCGTACATTCAATTCGTTTGAAATAGTGACATGAAACCTTTTTTGAAAAATGTAATTTCGCTTAGAATTCCTTAATGATTTCTGGTCGATATCGCAGTAACATCTTTCCTTTATCCCCTTTACTCATGAATCACCCCATTTAGGAAATGTTGGATTAGCCGAAACTTTAGCATAATTATGAGGTAATTGGTGATTAGGCGTAAACTATAAAAACCTTCATATACATAGTTAACTTGGCATGATATAGTTAACGAAATGAAATATCGTTAACTTGTTCTAATATGGTTAACTCAATCTGCATCCGAGTACAAAATGTTCACGTTCTTCAAAATTACTCATCGGTGGTTAAGTGCTAGAGCTACAGCCTGGAGATGTAGAGGGTTAGATCCCGGGCCGGTTTATAACAAAGACTTTAACAAAGTTAGAAATGGTTTTCCCTCTTTGTCACTCAGTATTGTTAGGTTTGCATTAGGTCCGACTATAAATGGACCAGTGTACTTATTACTGATAACTTACTCAGGCATCGACGTTATATAGATGAAACGTGTTGAGAGCTGCGTAAAACACCATACAAACAAAATACCAGAAAACACACGTTCGTGCTATAATGTTCGTATACCTTTATTCCATTGATAATTTGATATCAGTCAAGTTGGGTAAAAAGTGTGCTTAGTAACATGTGCCTGAAGAGATGTTTCCGGTACGTCTGTGCATTCTTTCAGTCTGATCAACGCTATCAATGACCACTTACAAGAAAACATTTATTTCAAATGAGTCTGCAGTGTTAAGCTTCTTTGATTTAGTGCACAGTGTATAACTTGATCAGGCTGTGCGGATTCGAATTGATCTTGCTATATACTGTTCACACAGGTTATAACCATGGAAGTTCTCACCTGAGAGATACGGCAACCTTAGAGTATTTGCGACCAGTACAGTTCCATATCAACCTGCATGGTCTAGATGTCTAGATCTTCACTGTACGTACATACGTCAAAGAGGGACTGAAGAAACTTCTAAAATAGTATACATGCTAATTAATCCTTTAGCAGCGTTGCGTAGGCGGATATGTATATGCATGCGTAATAATTACGGTAAGGTTGTTTTCTTGGACCACCGCTCTTACCTTTATGAAGTGTATGACACCTGTGACGTTTTAAACAATTAAATATTAAGAGACATTGAGGGTATTTTTTATCTCTGCCATTTTGTTTTCAACAGGAGTTTTTGGCCTTGGACTTAAGCCTCTGGTCATAGTAATGTAACCATTTTTTTGCCATGGGGCTTTAGCCCCTGGTCATAGTAATATAACCATGTTGTGGGTGGTGTTAGCGCCGATTAACACAGGGTGAGACTGCGCGAGAAAATATAGTTCAACATTGATTCAACAAATCTGCATTTAAAAGGTTAAAACCTGCCAAAAAAGGTCATTATAAGGTTGTTGGAACATCAGTGAAAAACTTACGGCGTGAGTACTCCAATATAAGTTTAACAAATTCTTTGAAAATTAATGCGCCGAGAGGTCAAATATGGAAACTTATTAACATTCGCGAAGTGGAACGCAGAAGAACACAGGAGTCGCGTGAAAATACAGTGGCGGATTCACCTGGGGCCCGTAGGGCCCATGCGACGAAACATGTCAATGAGTATACATGTGAGCTCTTGCACTCAGGTGCGCGTTATAGGGCTCCTAATGCCAGTTTCATAATATTTACTATGTTTAATATGATCTGTTAACTTCTTAACAATAACTACATAAATATAAGCTGCAATTGTTATTTCCTTTCACCTTTTCTCTTCTTCTCCTTTCTTCCTGAAACCCCCATGCCGTCAGCACCATAGTGCTTTGATTACCTTTTCTGTCTATTGCTTCGAAAAGTTTATTCGCTTTTCTCAAAAAGTAGGCAAACGAAGTCCCGTGAATACATGTAGTACATATTTGTATCGCTTTTCGTAAAAAAAAATATCTCGTTACAAGCATTCCCTGAAATTGATCGCCCATAACCATTTATGCATCTGATAGTAGAAAATGCTGAATTTTAGGGAAATATTACTGAAGATGTGCTACTTCAGATCTTCAAAGAGGAATCTTGAGGGTACGACGACCCGGTACCGATTCCGCTGTGGTGATATATGGAGAGTCAATAAAAACCCTAACTACCAGACATGGCGCCTTCAATTATGGATTGACATAGCTCGTCATAAGGGTATTAAAGCACCGATGTGATACAGTTAGAGACAATTTAAAAATATGCCATAGCATTAGTTGAACAACCAAATTGATTGATTACATATGATTTCGCGTCAAAAGAGGATGCTACATGTACCTAGGTAGAAGAAATAGTAGAGACAGTGTTAAGGAACAAAGGGATGGTTTTGATCAAGTAATCCAAGTAAGAGATGAAAACAGTCTCAAAACTGATAAGAAATACGAAACTTCTCTTGTGGGACCCACGTTGATTCTGTTATTGCTAACATGGAAATAAGCGGAAGGTATTTTGGTCTATAAATGTCCATAGATAATAAGTAAGCCAAATCAATTTAACATTATTTGTCCATAGAAACAAAGTAGAGGTAACAATAGTCTCGATCTTTGATTACCATTTCTTAAAAAAAATTTTTTTTAATAACCCAATGACTGTTGGAATCGATTTTATGCAGAAGAGAGTCAGGCCAGCCGGAATATCCGCGCTGTCTGACCAGTTGACCAGACATGACCAAAAACAAAACTTGACGAACTAATAAGTAAAACCAATTATAGACTTGATTCGGTGAAAACTTCTAAATTTGTATCGTTAGATACGACAAATCAGTTTCAAGACTTTTAGATGCTTCAAATGAGCTTCATCATGCAATGGACTTACTGACTAATAGTATTATAAACACACATTTGTATATCGCATATGCTTCATGATTTGCTCCGATCTTTAGATCAATCCATGTGTCTTTGCTTATACAATCTCGCGAGATATTAATAAATGCGCGTGACTGAAATTGATTAACCGTGATAAAAAGAGCAGAGGGTTGTAGTAAAGAGCTTCAACCAGCTGCAACCGAACAATACTACAGGTAAGTAATGAGCTTAACTTTATAAATTAGTTCCTTTCTCTGCATTCGAAATACATAGGGGAGCGAGTCATGGACATTAGAGTATATATCAATACAACCTAGATCACTTAGATATTGTTATACATAATTGGTCAACTTCCATTCCTTGTGCAAAGATGTTCTTACGCATTGTCCAAATCGTTCTGAAACAAATTCGTTGAGTTCATTGTATTAATTGTGATAACTTATGAGATGCTACATAATAAACGAATAAGAAAGATAGTTGTCTCACTTATCGATGAAACTGAAACCTAAACTGACAGGGTTGTTCAGATAAGAATTATACACGTTAATGGACAGAAAATATCTACGGGAAATATTTTTATTGACTTCCTTTAATAAATTTATATTTTGCTGGTAGTGCAACAATAAGAACATATAACGACATGCATTGAAAAAAGCCATATAATAAAAAGTTAACGTCAAGCAATCAAATAGATGAATACAAAGCTGGGCCCATACTATACGGTCAAACCTGTAATGTCATACCGTCGAGCGAAAGTATAAAACCGTGTCCATTTACATCATCGATTCCATGGCCACATTTGAAGATGGCGAACACAAACGCTTTTTTGTGTTTTATGATGGTAATTTCCTGATAGTCGCATTATTGTCTGTCATTCTGTGATATAGGAGACACTATTTCGACACTTTAGGTTTCAGGAATCTAAGCAACGTAATTACAGATACATGTATTAGTATTTCAATTATATGAGCGTAATTATAATTGAACCGCGTTATGCGATTTGAGGTCTTAATGACTGTCCACATTTACGTCATTTAAAAAGTATTGGCCTGGTCGTATTGGGCCTACAATTAGAGCTCTTGTCAAAAGATGCATATTTTATTAAATAACGCGTGGATGTTCATCGAATGTTCTCGTGACATTGTGCGGATACAGATTATTCTAACACA
>JAUELF010273765.1:0-10736 GCA_031471495.1 Clinocardium nuttallii | reverse complement strand
CTGACTATATAAATTTTGTTTCGTTGTTGTTGTTTTTGTTAGCATTGTGGCGATTGTCAAACCAATCGCCACAAAAACTCTATAAATACAAGCAATTATTGAAGAAACTTGAAAACATTGTGCAAAAACAGATATTGCTCACTTTGAGCAGTTACGCCAATTGCCACATGGTATTCATAAGTTAATGTCTGCAGCAAAGACATCAGAAAGTGTCTGTAGGTGGAAAAGGGTTAAGCTTGTAAGACCAAAATAAAAGTACAAGAGGACCTTGATGGTCCTAAACCGCTCACCTAATTAAATAGAAATCACAATTTACAAATTTCTTTCAATATGCATACAAGGAAAATAAGGAATTGCCCCCTTGTGGTCATATTTATCAATGGATCATAATAATTTTAACAATCTTGGTAGAGGGTCACTCAAGAAACATTTGGGTCAAATTATTTCAAAAACAGGCCTATAAGTTTGTACACAAAGATATTTAAAGTTTCACTATATATACATAAAAGGAAAACAAGGCCCAGCTCCCTAGCGGCCATGTTTTTCAACGGATTGAAATAATTTGAATATTCTTGGTAGAGGGTCACTCAAGGAACATTTTGTGCGAACTTATTTTCAAATCCGGCCGGTACTTTCAGACAAGAAGCTTTTTTAAGTTTCCATTATATATTCATAAAAGGAAAACAGCTCCTCCCACTGGCAGCCATTTTTTTCAACCTATCAGAATACTTGTCACCAGAGGAACATTTGTGCCTAATCATTTTCAATTTAGGCCAGTACTTTTGGATAAGAAGACTTTTTAAAGATTTGGCATTTTCCCCCTTTTCTGATGCCACAGCAACCAAAGTTTTTGTTGGAAGTAAATTCTTTGAACAATTTTGATGGGGTCCCACCTTTAACCCTTTCCCTCAATATAGACGCTTTCTGATGCCTCGTACAATTTCTCCGTCTTCCACTTTTAGTCATAGGTTATCCATTTAATTACAGAGAATTTCCAGTTTTTGACAAAATATGTTCAAAGTCGTTTGCTGCGGACTGTCGTATGTGGGAAAGGGTTAATGTGAAATTACTTTGAAATAGGACCAGTAGTTTCAGAGAAGAAGATTTGAACGGACGCCGGAGAGCGAGTGATCGCAATAGCTTAGTTTGAGCACTCGGTGCTCAGATGAGCTAAAAATCATAGCAAGAAGCATACTTACCATGGTTGTTCTTCAAACCATTGTGCGAGATAATGGCGAACTTCTATGGGGAACCCCTTGTAGACACCACGGACCTGAGTCAGTGCCTCCTGAGGGAGTTTTTGTATCCTCCCCCACTGAGACATTGTGGCCGGTAACTCCCCAACCTGTAATTAGAAAATAAATAAAACTCTTAACCACATGCTTATAATCTGCGGCAGATGATTTTTGATAATATTGTGACAAAAGATGAAATTAGTGAATAAATGAATGGTGAAATGAGAAGAATGAACAAATACTACCCTTGCCACAGTGATTTCAGCTCTATTCAATAATTAAACTTTCAATTATGAAGATGATTCTTTCCCTTTGGTTAAATGTTATTAAAAAAGTCATCTGATGCAGAATTTAGGTATGTGGGAAAGAATAATGCAAGGCTCATATTATTTTGTATTTCAATCTGTTAAAATAAACTCGATCATAATTATAATAATTATGAGTTTATTTCAACAGATTGAAATACAAAATTACAACAGAACTAACAGTCAAGGCACCATAGCAGAGGCTCAGTTATTATATAAAACCATTCAAAATAAATAACTAGTTTATGAGTTCACCACTACAGTCCCCTCATATAGAGCAATAGCATTCGAGATATGTATACTTTAAAGGATAGATTTCTGGAGGGCACTTATAAACAAGAGGACCATGATGCAATTAAAGCTTAGTATGCAGAACATTTCATTTTCAAACTTCACCTCATAAGTGTCTCTCATAGGATCGCCAACTTAACTGTGAACCAATCAAAACGTTTCAATTTCCTTTATTTGATACTCTTCGCTATTATTCATTAAATACATCATTTGATTGTTCTAAAATCTAGATCATTTGTTTAAAACATCTAGGTCAAAACTGGTGTTATACATCTATTGACAAAAAAGTTTTCTTGCACATATAATTACCAAGCTATCACATCAATGTTTAGGTATTGCAAAATATAAGTTGGTACTTAGAAGAGGTTTTTATCAATTCTATGAAGCAAACAACATATTAACCCTTTCCCAAGTTCAGCAAATGACCTTGAAAACATCTAGGCATCAATATGGAAAAGGTTTGATTATTATTGAAATGAGTTGAAAACATTTTGGAAAAAGGAGAAATTGCTTCTTTGTGTTTTAAAGAGTTGTCAGCTGCATCAAAATTATTCCGCAAGTAGGTATCAAACCTAGCATATTTGTTTAATTGTTTGATAAATGTTTGTAAACAGATACATGTAATATATCAGGTAAATCTCAAATGCAAAAAATAATCTTTTAAAATAACTATACCCATAGGCTATATTAGATTACACACTATACCCATAGGCTATATTATATTACACACTATACCCATAGGCTATATTATATTAGACACTATACCCATAGGCTATATTATATTACACACTATACCCATAGGCTATATTGTATTACACACTATACCCATAGGCTATATTTCACACTATACCCATAGGCTATATTACACACTATACCCATAGGCTATATTACACACTATACCCATAGGCTATATTACACACTATACGCATAGGCTATATTACACACTATACCCATAGGCTATATTATACACTATACCCATAGGCTATATTACACACTATACCCATAGGCTATATTATACACTTTACCCATAGGCTATATTATACACTTTCCAAACTGCAGACATTTATTCAAGCATTTGCACAAGACGATTTTTGAAAGCATTGTGGACAAAGGAGAAATTACTCACAAGTTCTCCTTCTCGCCACAATGTTGCAACTGTTTTCAATAATCAAACTTACATTAGAATTTTATTAGAGATTTTAAATAATTTTTGCTGCATGTCAAATTCGTCTGCTTCTATTTTGTTTATGTTGGCAAGTGTAAAACCTACACCCATGAATGATTTCATTTTTTTTGCAAAATTAATAAAGTAACCAAAAAACTTCAAAATATGTTTATTAATATCATACGCTTTTACTATTTTTAACTTTCAAGGTAGTACAAAACACCTTGACCTAATTTCTCAACCTTTCCATACTAAAACCCTGATGCAAACAAATTCAAACACTTATCCACGATCTCTGTGATGTAATGGACGGAGCGGGAGACGAGTGTTTGATCCTGGGGTTGGGTCATACCAAAGACAAGTGGCTTCCCTTTTTGGTGCTCTCAGGGTTGCTGGGATAGGGTTACCACTGATGCATCGCTTAGGTTAAATGATGCTAGTAGTACATGTTAATCACTCAAGCTGAGACAAGACTGTACTGTTAAAAGCAATGTTAACACTTTCCAACATACAACATATTTGCAGCAGACGACTTTGGAAACATCAATAATTCTTTTCGAAAATCTCTGAAAATGATGGTTTAATTACTGAAAAGAGTTTGCAAAAGGAGAAATTGCTCGTATTGAGCAATTTCTCCTTTTGTCACTTTGTTTTCACAAGTCGTCTGCTGCAGATGCATCTATAGGTGGGAAAGGGTTTATCACCATAGCATGCTTCAGCAAGAATTTTTGGGCAATCATGCGAGGTGAGAATTCTTGTATTATTGGAAAGTAATGTCTTTGCTTGTGACAGAAGTTATATTTTGAAAGAAGTATATATATATATCTTTGCAGAAGATACATTGTAAACATACAATACAATACAATACAATACAAACACAACATGAAATTTACAGAATGTACATGCAATTGTAAAAGTAAGAAAACAGGACAGACAAAATGACAGAGGATGAGTGAGAGTATTATAAGGCTATGCAACAGATGGCAAAACTAAATTGAAATGAAAATTTAAAGTGCATATAACACATGTGCAAAAACATTAAATGCAATACAAATCTACTGAAACGAAATATAGACATGTACAACAATTATTATTACAAATCGTGAACTACATGGATGACTGGATGAGTAGGTGAATTAATTGATGTATTCATGAATGGATGGATGGTGGATGAATGGATGGATGGATGGATTGGCGGATGGGTGAAAATAAATCAAAACAAAAATCGAAGGAAGTCCTTCAACTTCAGAACCCCAACAGCATATTAGAGTGGTACATCAACTAGAAATTCATAAGAAAAGAGAGTAAAATAACAATTGTTTTTCCTTATAAACCCTTATGAGGACCATGTTTGATTCTAATAAGAAAGTATGAGGAAGCTTTCATATTTTAATTATTTAATTATGATAGTTTTTCTCTGCTCGGTAGGTACCGACTAAAGAAATGTGAGAAATAACGGTAACTAAAGTATACCACTTTCATGGTTGGTGTCCAATACAAACATTGGGGGGATAAAATGTACACAAGTCAACTTTTATAAAAAAAACAATAAGAGTGTTTATCTAGTGTTAAAGCATTATACAATTTTGCTTTCTATGGGATATAGATGATTTCAGGTATGTCACAGAAAACTAACATTTTCTTATTTCCTAATAGTGAAGACCCTGATCACACTGCATCAGTACATACTGATTAGGATCTTTATTATTATGCATGTATAGAATGTTATTTTCTTGTGACAAACCATCGATTATCTAATAAACAGCATCATTAGTTAGCACAAGATCAGATCTACTTGACCATCTCGATGATCTTTTGGTAGAGCATCCACTGCAGGTGCGGGCGGATACAGGTTTGATCACAGGCCGGGTTATACCACATTAAAACAAACAATAAACTTATTTTTATAGCACTATATACACATTCTTGACACGCCAACGCAGCCTTATATACTTTCAATCCCGACGACTTGTTAAGACGAAACATGTCGTCAGCGCCTGGACATCAGACGCGGTTATTTTCGTGAAGGACAACAACCTTTTTGTGCACCGCATTGAATCGTCCGATCAGCTGGCTAGCTTTAAGCTCCCTAGTGGTGCTACGTTACTTCATTTTGAGCAGTGTAAGTGTTATTGAAACAGACTTTACCTTGGATCTGCTGTCACAATTCCTCGGTCAAAACGCCTTATGCAATGTGCTGTTTCTTGACCTTCGAACATTTAATTACTATGAATGAATTGATATTGCACTCATTTATATTTGTTGTATCCATTATTTGATTGTGTTAATATTATACTTAGACGGACCCTATTTAGCAAGCTATTCCTAATCGAAATATTATTCTGTAACATAACCATTCTCAAATAGAAATACGAAATGGGGCAACACAGCTAGCTGGTGAATGACATTGTTGATGCTTGTGAAATTAATAGAACCGTATAACATGCAAGATATTGCCCATATGTATTTGTCTTCCATAAACAAGATGATTCGGAATCGCTATTCACTGGGTACTTGTTGCCTACCGAATATTAAATTTGTACTAGCAATAATCAACATATTCTACTTACTCCTTTGATATTTACTGATTCAGTCTTACAGTCAGGGGAGGCAATTTGAAGTAAACTCTTTTTTCATATTTTGTCGTATAGCCAGGGGAGGCAATAACTTGTAAATATGGGTAATCAATTCACCTTGTATTCATATGATGAAACTCACACCTCTTATGTTGCACGTATACATACACGTAGAACAGTATCGTATTACTTGTTAGGTTTCTTGTATAGTTTCATGCAAAATATGCTATATCGTGCCATATTAAGTGAATAACTTACTTTGTTCAAACTGTTACAGAAACTACAAAGTATGTTTTCTCTGGCCACCGAGACCTTCCAATGATAATTATGTTATACTTTTTGGTGTTCTTGTATTCAGTCTTAACTATCGTTTGTGTTATGTCTCACACAGCGTTTGCGGTAGTTTGCGGTAGCTACTCGTTTCCATCTCCTTGTGCACTCTTAATTTATTAAGGGCGTCAATAGTATTCTATGCTTACTTTTATCTTTCATAGATATGGAAAATCTCCAACGCTATGACGCCATTCATCTGGACATTCCTGTTTATTTTTATGATTACTATCATACATTGAAAATTTGTAGATCGGAAGATGTCAAGGAAAATCCTGGTTCTTCGCACGAGCCGGAAAGTCACGAATCCTTGTCTGAATCGTATGCAAGCTTAACGAACAGTGGATTAAGCATTATGTACTTAAACGTTCAAAGTATAAAGCCAAAATTAGACATCTAAGGTATAGAGGCACAACCATATGACATTTTAGTTTTCACTGAAACATGGTTAAATCCTAGTATTAACAATGATGAGTTAGCTATTCCTAATTGCAGCTTACCGTATAGACACGATAGGAAGGACTTAATTAGTGATTGAACACAACGATCTGATCTCTCTTTAGAGGGATAGGAGACGTAGGAGACACTATGGGTTGAGGCCCATGTTAACCAGCGTAAACTGATAGTTGGTGGTATTTACCGCCCACCTAATGCAAATAATGCTCAGTGGTTTATCGTGGAACACATCTAAGTGTGACAACATTCTAGTAACAGGTGATTTCAACATTAATATCAGTGCTTCACCTTCCAACAAAATGAGCCGACTTATCTCCTCTTATAATGCTGAACAGCTTATAAACACACCAACTCATATTACAGAAAATCTAGTTCGCTTATTGACCTCATGTTTATCAGAAAAGTTCTTTCTAGTTTTGTCTCAGACCCCTTCATCCCGGAGCTTACACGATACCATTGCCCAGTGGCCTGTGTGCAGAAAAAGATTATAAGAAAACGCAAACGAGCCCACAGCAAAACAATTCAACATAGAGAATAATTGTATAAATTTCAGAAACATTCGAAAGGAAACAACCAAACTTATACGCCAATCAAAATAAATTCCAATAACATATCTGCAAAACAATTGTTCAAACTGGCAAAGAACTAAACAAAAATAAATCATCAACTATTCCCTTTCTTATTGACAACTGTGTCGAAGCCAATACCAACAAGGAGAAAGCTGAATTATTGAACAAGTTGTTTTGCATATAATACAGTCTACCTTGGATGACTACAGTCACCCTCTTTCTAATAATCAACCTACATATTCCCGTCATTATCTGAATTAATTATATCTTCCAATGATGTAAAAGACGCTATTTCTCTTGTTGACCCATCAAAAGCTAGTGGTCCAGACCTTATTAGCCCTAAATTACTCAAAGAAGGTGTTAACGAACGTTCTGATCCACTATCAAAATTCTTCACAAGGCTCCTGCTTAGTTAAGAATTTCCTAGCTAAAGGAAGAGAGCCAATGTCGCACCAGTCTTCAAAAAGTCAGACCCTTCAACATCTTCTAACTATCGACCAATATCGCTTCTGAGTTGTCTTGGTAAGGACATGAAACGGTGCGTACACACATATCTTTACAATTATGTTGTTTCTTACGAGATTCTCACAAAATGCCAGTCAGATTTTATTTAGGGAGATTCAACAACAAATCAGTTGTTGTTCCTATACAATGACATTGTTACAGCCCTTGACGAAGGCCAGTATGTCAATTCAGTGTTGTGTGATTAATCGAAGGCGTTTGACTGAGTCTAGCACCGCAGGCTTATATTTAAACTCGAAGCAATAGGTGTTAAAGACTCGTTATGATCGTGGTTCGTTCATACCTTAGAAACAGACATCAAAGCCAATGCAACATCCAACTGGTCCGCCATCAATGCCGGTGTCCCACAAGGCTCAATCCTAGGACCTCATCTCTTCTTGATTTACATCAATGACATTGTTTCAGATATCGGAGCCAGTCTCTACATTTTTGTCGACGATCCCGCACAACCCTCTGTTGCTCTTAACTCTGTTTTTTCTCACATCAAAGGGTTGTCATAGCCAATGCAACATCCAACTGGTCCGCCATCAATGCCGGTGTCCCCCAAGGCACAATCCTAGGACCTCTTCTCTTCTTAATGTACATCAATGACATTGTTTCAGATATCGGAGCCAGTCTCTACATTTTTGTCGACGATCCCGCACAATCCTCTGTTGTTCTTAACTCTGATTTTTCTCATATCCTGTCATGGTCGACGAGGCAATCTTTCTTAATGTCCAGAAATATATTGATGTTACCAAGGGATTTAGTACGGGATGGAAATGTTCGTGTGCGTGTTGTTTGTTGCTGGGGACTCTGGGTGTGACATAACAGTAATGATATTATAAGGACATTTTTATTTTAAATTAAAATATATTGAGACAATAGTATAATCTAATTTCATTTATCATTTATCATGTAAAGTCACTATCGATACGCCATGTAATTTTGAATATGATGCAAATTTATCTTAGGAAAGGAATCTGTATAAGTGTCTATGACGCTTGTTTTCCAGTCCTATGTGTATGACATGTTTTACATATATAAATGGAGGTAAAATTTAATTGAAATCACGCCGAAAGTTTTCAAATTATTGAAAAAGTCCACGTACTTTTTGAACACACCTCGTATATACCAATGTGCAAATATTTCTCAATAAAATATGTTTACACTACACATTCTTATTGTGTATACATTTGTTATGCCTCATTGAACTGGCAGTGTTTTTATAACAGTTATGTACACTGTATCTCACCACGGTTTATATATGACACCCAACCTTTAAATACATTCTTGAATGGAAATGTAAATGAACGGCTCCGTTTTTAAAATCCTGAAATCTTGGAGAAGAGTATAATTCGTGAGTGTGTGTTCTTGCGTACCATGTTTGTGATTAATCCCAAACCCATGCAGTTTCTTATTTTTAGAAAAATCAATTTTATTTTATTTTTTTGCATGAATGTTTTCACTCTGGATTGAAATGCCACTTTAACATAAGCAATTGACACCGATATAACCCGATTGACCGTACAGTTTATGGATAGATAGTCAAATAATGGCGACAATAAAAAAGGGAAGATATTTTATGATACTTGAAAAAAGTGGCTGACTGAATATTACGTTATTCGTCACTAAGAAAGTTAACTTCATTTCACATCCAAACACTTTGTAGGAAAACCTACCATAAAACAGTTTTAGACAAAACGGAAATGTAAAGTGACATCCGTCATAAAGAAGTCTAAGGCAAAACGAACACTTAAATTAGGCCACAAACTGTTATATAAACCGAGATACATAAGACGCAGGAGAAACAACATTATACCATACAAGGTAGCACGTTAGAAAGTGTTCTTACGATCATGATTATATATAATTGAAAGGATGAATTGACTAACATAATGATCAAAAGTCTTCACCAGATATATTTCAAAAGGCAATATATAAACTGTTTGAAAAAGAACAAGAGCGTAAAAATATAATATTAGATGAAGTTCCTCAAAATCTTCTTTTTGAATTCCCTTGGACGATTGGATTCACGACTTGCTACATCACTGTGAAAATGACAACAGCGACACTTCAGTAACGCAACCATCCACTATTCAAAGCATGTGTAACTGATCTGAACGATTTTAACGCATATTCAGACTTACCGATTGACTTCTTGAGCGGTAGTTATCACAGTTCTAAAAATACATCTGATGACCCTCATTTTAATCAGATTTAATGGTATAAATGCGCTGTTTGCAATCCAACCAAATTATGAACATTGGTAACATGAATTCGTGTGATACTGTACTGAGCTAATGAAACAAAAAAAAGTACGTGTATGCTAGAGCAGGTTTGTTTTACATTAAAGAAGGGGATATTGTTGAATGTTTCGCTTGTGGTATTAGGGTGAGTCAGTGGTTAGTGTATGACATTCCGACTATCGAACATGACATATGCTTTCCAGATTGCGCATTTATGAAACTAACTGGTACTGGTGAAAGGGGAACGAACTTCGATTGATTCGACAATACAGAATATTCAGGTTTTCAATCCCGTTGGAATAACGGTGTTGAAAAGAAGCTTTCCCTTCGATAAATATGGATATTTAATAGTGTTAAACACGGAGAGGCTACAATCCTATTTTGACTTTTCTTACGCACAAGAAATACTTTTAAAACTGTATTCGGTATTAAAGAAATGCTGTGGTTGCCAGCGTCAGTTGGATCATACGTGTATCAGTTTAACGATTGCACAGGTAATGAAATTACATTTCGAAGATATTCTCTCTGAAGTGGATGACACTATTATCCTACACATTTGAGAAAAGTCGTGAACGGTGTTGATGTTTCATTGAAGCTGATTGAAATGTTCAGGTTAAAATTATTCTAAAGACTACCATGAAATATCTATAAAACCCGTGCTGCTGGAAAAAAGATTTTCATCAAATATATCTTTATGCATTATATATTAACTATATGTATTATATATATATCTATATATTATATGTATAAATATATAAAGAAGTAATTAAAATCAAGAATTCTGTTTTTACTCCTCCCATCCGAGAATATAAATAAAGGATTTACAGTCATTTGGGAATCATTTTCGTACACAACTTTATAATTGAAGCTTTTGTGGAGTTGGAAGCAAATTCTACTGCTCAAGTAATTGGTTAGTAAAAGTTTCGCACACTGATAATGATTTGAAAAAAAATATATACGAAAAGATATCGAATGACTGTAAATCCTTTACTTATTTTCATGACCTAGTAATGTTTGAAAAAGCACAGTTGTGTTCCAACTATTAAAAGATGTACATGG
>JAUELF010273754.1:0-10736 GCA_031471495.1 Clinocardium nuttallii | reverse complement strand
GGGCAATCTGGGGGATGGTCATGACCACATGGCACATTGAAGAATAAAGGTCCGGTTCCATACCTGAAGGCAAGGCAGTTTGTAACCAAAGCCATTGCACAACTGATATAAAACCTTATTTTCTGTCGACGTAAGTTTAGTACCACATACAAGTATACGAGACTTGACTTCATCAAGAAATTAAGGACAAATATATGTGAGAGTGTATACGCCACAGGGCTACGTTCTAATCCATCAACCCCAAAGATGGAATTCCCCAGCACGAGACATGTGCTAGGGTCTTAACTCAGCATATTTCTCACATATATTTGTGGTTTGTTTGTTTGTTCATACATATAATAACAGTTTTTAATAAGATAATTGTCATATAACTAATACAATCTGTTCAAAATCCTATAGGATCCATTTAAGAAAGTCTACATTCGGCTGAGAGAGAGGATAGTTGCAGTTTGGCAATCAAAACTTAAACCCTATAAAGTTTACACTCGGCTGAGAGAGAGGATAGTTGCAGTTTGGCAATCAAAACTTGAACCCTATGTTTTACCAGTTTTTAACCTGTTATTGTACAGGTTTACCTTTTTGTAATGTGTTAGGAAACATTGGAATGAGGGCAGCAGCTCTGTTCTTTATTGGGAATTGGCACTGTATTAAGGCATCTACTCCACAGTTGTATTAACCTGGTCATGTTAACCACGAAACACCTAAACAAAAAACAATGGTATGAGAAAGACTATAAGAAGTACGCAATTAATGTAATCTATTTGATGTAAAAGGATGTATGGCAGAAGAATTATATTGTTGATGTTTTGTGTTTTATATTTAGAGTATTAAAACTCTTTATACATTTTAAAAAGAGTCTGGTACTGCTAAAAAATTATTGAAAATGGAAGTCCAGTGGCTGTTTCATGGGTCAGTGAAAGCCAAAAAGCGTTAAAGAAGAAAACCATATAGTTTATGCATGGAACTAAAAAGAGAAGGAGACACAACTCACCCATGTCAGCCACATCCACGTTCCCGATGCTCGATTCCAGCGCACATTATGCATTCTTAACCGACCACATTCAGCAGCCTAATCAATGGACAGAATA
Source organism: Clinocardium nuttallii (assembly GCA_031471495.1). Lineage (NCBI taxonomy): Eukaryota > Metazoa > Mollusca > Bivalvia > Cardiida > Cardiidae > Clinocardium > Clinocardium nuttallii. The sequence continues at coordinate 9,648 of JAUELF010273754.1, read as the reverse complement.
TCAAAAATTTACGTCCGATCCACATATAAAAAACGTGAATGAATTGTTAAGCCTTAATGAGTTAATACCATCCTTTTTTATTCAAACATAGCCTTATTCAATGCTTTTTCCCCTTGAAACAAAGTTGTAATGAAAAGAAAATTAAATCTTTTAGCAGTATGCCCAAAAATTAGTCTTTGTATAACCTGCAAACAACATCTTATACATCACTTAACGCAACGGGTTTGTTTACATTTCGCCATTTTGCTTGCAAACTTATATGAATTTTTTTTAAGCATGTATATGTATTCTCAATCGCCACTTTCTGGAGGAGAACAATCAAAATTCAGTTTTATTTTTTTCTCAAATTAAGTAGTATATACAAGGGGGGTTCTGGCGCAGTTTTTCCTGGGGACCCTCCCCGCCCCCTCGGAGGGTCCCAGTGGTAGTTCCGGTTGCCTTCTTGTATATATCAAGCTGATAAGATAAGACGTACATAAGCTTTTGCCAATTGTGAATGTAGGCAGATAAGACTCCACGTACATAAGCTTTGCCAATTGTTTATGCGCAAGGGCGCCACCCCGCCCCCCAACCCAAGCGGCTACCAATAGACAACCAGAGGAGGGGCGCCACCCCCCTAGGCGCCCCCAACCCAAGCCGACCACGTTTCATATACCCATTTAGATATACCCAATACACGGGTATACGCAACGGGTATACGCAATGGCTCGAGGAACAAACACGTGCGCCTGGCTCCGGATTGGCACAACCAACCTTTGCAATCGCTCCTGCCTGGGGACGCACTGCAAAATACACCTGGCGCGCCTCCGAAAGGGGCCGCCACTTCAACCGTGTGGCAAGTGCGGGAAGGGTGTAGGGTCCTCCTTTGGGCTGTGCCGCGGCTGTGGGGCGGGCTACATCATCCTCAAGAGGGTCCGGAAGAAAAAGAAGGCCTTCGCGGATGAGCTCCGTCGCCTTGCAGCGATAGACATTGGGGGGATATTCATTTAGAGACTTGATACCCATATTGTATACCCCAATCAAATGGCGGTTATGGACCTACACACCGACCAAGAGATGGATGAATACGTCGCCCAGCTGTTGGCCGAAATGCAAATACCCGACCCTGTCCAGAAGGTTGTGAGAAACATTCTGGACGAGTCAATCCCGGAAGCGGTGAAGGAGAGATTGCTCGGACCACTGCTTCCCAGCAAATACCGGCCTACTGCTCCGCCCAGGGCGAAAAAGGAGAGGAGAAGAAAGGCCCTGCAGCGGGAATTTGACCCTCTTCCCCACAAGAAAGAAGAAAAGCTCGAGTTCCGCCAAACCCCCTGGGTAATCGGAACATACTTGCGCGGTTGGCAGATGGATGTGTCTGAGAGCCGCGGTGCTGACCCTAAAACCTTCCTCGAGGTGGCGCGCCCCCAGATCCAGGCAAAACTTGAGGAAGAACTCCACGCCATCAATGGCGTCAAGTTCCAGCTTGCCCTCAAAGTCAAGCTCCGTAAAACTAAACCAGATGGCATTGAGGAGTACACAGACCCTGTGCTACGTCACAAGCAGGAGGCTCTTCTAAAGGCTGGCGAAATCAATGCTGCGTTGGACAAGGCCATTCCACACATCCTAGAACTGCTGGAGAAGTGGACACAGAGAGGATCCGGGTGGGTAGTCGACCAAGTCGAAACGCTTTGGCTGGACATCGCCCGATATCAGCCACTGAGAGGCGGCTCCTACATTCCTCTACCCGCTGAAGTGGCTTCGAAGAAGGCAGTCGTCAACGTGAAAAACAAAGACGACCACTGCCTACGATGGGCCCTACGGTCTGCCATATTCCCCGCAGCAGACCATGTGGATAGGCCGAGCAAGTACCCCATCCAGGACAACCTCGACTTCAGCGGAATAGACGCCCCCACACCCATCTCTCAGATTTCGAAGGTCGAGAGACTGAACGACCTGGCGATCAATGTCTTCGGGTGGGATAAGGGGGTAACCGTCCACCACCTCAGCAATGAGCCTGAGGACATGCCCCGCATCAACCTACTGCTGATCGAGAAGGCCGGTAAATTCCACTATACCTGGATCAAAGACTTAAACCGTCTCCTCTACGACCAGAGTAAACACCGGGAGCGCAAGCACTTCTGCCCTCGCTGTCTCCACGGGTACTCCAGGGAAGACCTACTGGACGCCCACAAGCCCGACTGCAAAGGGATTGGACAGACGGCTGTGAGGGTAGAGATGCCCGAAGAGGGTGAAAACAAGCTCACCTTTCAGAACCACCACAAACAGATGCCTGCACCATTCGTCATCTACGCCGACTTTGAAGCTCTAGTCACTAAAATCGAGGGATCTGCTTTGAACCCGAGCGAAAGCAATACCCAGAAAACACACCATCATGAGGCGTGCAGCTTCTGCTACGTCGTGGTGCGATGTGATGGGCATACAGAGCCGCCGGTGGAATATCGAGGGGCCGATACGGCAGAACGCTTCTTAAGAGCACTCCAGCAGGAGGAGCGCAAAATAAAGGCTGTGCTTGATAACCCCCGGGCAATGCGGATGACGCGAGAGGACAGGCAGGCCTACAACAACGCTACGACCTGTCATGTATGCGAAAAGCCGCTCGAGGGCGACTCCGTCCGCGATCACTGCCACATCACTGGCCAGTACAGGGGAGCCGCCCACAACACATGCAACTTAAAGCTGCGTCTGAGCCGTAGAACTACCCCTATTCCGGTGATCTTTCACAACCTGCGGGGATATGACTCTCACTTGCTGATGCAAGCCATCTCGAAAGTTGAGGGCCGCATCTCCTGCATCCCAAACAATACGGAGAAGTATATCTCCTTCTCTCTCGGATCACTCCGGTTCATTGACAGCGCCCAGTTCCTGCTGTCCTCCCTTGCCAAGCTGGTGGCGGCAAATAAGCCCGAGGCGTTCCAGATAACAGCGCAATACGAGCCGGACAAAGAGAGGCGTGACCTGTTACTGCGCAAAGGTGTATACCCCTATGAGTATATGGACTCCTGGGAACATTTCGAAGAGCCCCAGATCCCGCCGAAAGAGGCCTTCTATAGCAAGCTCTCTGATGAGAATATCAGCGAGGATGACTACGTCCATGCACAAAGAGTCTGGGAGAGCTTCAGGTGCCGCAATATGGGGGACTACCATGACCTCTACTGCCGCACCGACGTCCTCCTCCTAGCGGATGTCTTCGAGACCTTTCGGAAGAAAAGTATGCAGCAGTATGGCCTCGATCCAGCTCACTACTACACCAGTCCCGGGCTCTCCTGGGACGCCTTGCTCAAGAAAACTAGGGTCGAGCTAGAGCTGTTGACAGACTACGACCAACACCTCTTCATCGAGAAGGGGCTGCGAGGCGGGGTAGCCATGGCCTCAAAACGTTATGCAAAGGCGAACAACCCATATGTAGAGGGCTATGACCCTCACAAACCCAACAGCTACATTATGTACTTGGACGCCAACAATCTGTATGGCTGGGCAATGAGCCAACCCCTTCCGGTCAGCGGCTTTCGATGGGTTGAGGACTGTGAGCTGTTGACTGCGAGCATAGCTGACCACCCGGACAACAGCCCAGAGGGATTCATAGTAGAGGCAGATCTTGAGTATCCGGAGGAACTGCAGGAGGCGCATAATGCCTACCCGCTGGCCCCGGAGCGCATGGTAGTCCCGAAAGAGTGGATGTCGGAGTATCAGCACAACCTTCTTGGCGTTGGGGTGGCGCCTACCGAGGTTGAGAAGCTGGTCCCCAACCTCCGCGATAAGGAACGCTATGTGCTCCACTACCGCAACCTGCAGCTATACCTATCGCTGGGTATGCGTCTGAAGAAGATCCACAGAGCTCTTCGCTTCGAGCAGAGCCCCTGGATGGAGCCCTACATCCGAATGAACACCGAGCTGCGTAAAAAGGCGACTACCGACTTCGAGAAGGACCTGTACAAGCTCATGAACAACTCCGTCTTCGGAAAGACGATGGAGAACCTCCGCAAGCGGGTTGATGTAAAGATCGTGAGGTCTCACGAAGAGGACAAGCTCAGACGACTAATCGCCAGCCCGTCCTTCGCCAGAGCTAATATCTTCGACGACGACCTCGCAGCCATCCAGGTCCACAAAGGCCGCCTGGTCCTGAACCGTCCAGTGTATGTAGGGATGAGTGTCCTAGACCTCTCCAAACACCTGATGTACGACTTCTATTACAACCAGATGAAGGCCCAATACGGCGAGCGCTGTCAATTTATCTACGGGGACACAGACTCGCTGCTCCTCGAAATCGAGACCAAGGACGTGTACCAGGACATGGCAAAACACGCGGAGCTGTATGACACTTCGGACTTCCCCAAAGACCACCCTCTACACTGCATGACCAACAAGAAGGTGCTGGGGAAGATGAAGGATGAGTGTGCCGGGCGTCCAATCGCAGAGTACGTCGGTCTGCGTCCCAAGATGTACAGCATCCTCGAGGCCTCCGGCTGCAACATAAAAAAGGCCAAGGGTGTGAAGAAGAGCGTTGTGAAGAAGCACATCCGCCACGAGCAGTACAAAGAGGCACTCTTCGAGAAGAAGACCTTTCGCCACGGTATGGATGTCCTGCGATCGGAGCGCCATCGTATCTATGGGCAGCATCTCAACAAGGTATCCCTCTCCGCCTTCGACTCCAAACGCTGGATTGCCGAAAACGGAGTGGACACCCTGGCCTATGGACACAAAGACGCAACAAGTCCATTGGATGAATACGTCGCCCAGCTGTTGGGCTGAAATCACCTGAGAACACCATCAGGGGGGAGCTCCGTGTCTGGGGGGACCACAAGAAGCTCTTCCCGAACAAAGCCGCGAGAAGGTCCATCCATCAGATAGTACAGCACGGGCTCATCAGGCTTTGTCACCGAACGCCCTACCCGGTACAACTTGAGGGACCATACAGGGTCAGTAGCGCGGCGGCGCCCACCCTCTAGCTCGCCAGGCTGATAGAGATACCGAACACCAACACCCGACAAGAGCTTATTCTCAGCGCTACCAACAGCGCGGCCAACTACAACGGAGGAAGGTTTTTGTGCAACCGATTTGGCCTTGATGGCTGCCTTTGGTTTCTTGCCTATGAGTCTGGTCTCCTCATCATTCAAGGCCGCTACGACAGCGGGCAGCCGAGAAACCCAGTCGGACGACCGCACTCCAGACGGGAGCCGCATCTCTTGAGCGTACTGGTGTCCAAAGAGTCGCTCAGATAGGGTCCGGTTGAAACGCTCCACAATCCCCTGGTCCCGGTGAATGTCAACACGGCCGCGTCGGACCTTGACGTCGTGTTTGGCTAGAAGCTGGCTCACCACACCCATGAACTCGCGCCCCGGATCGACCTGGAGTAGACTGGGCCATTTAAGAGGACTCCGCTTGTAGATGCGAGAGAGAGCGTCAGCGACCCCTTTAGATTCTTTTGTGACCAACGGCTCGGCCTCTTTATAGCGCGAAGCCACGTCGACGATGGTAAGAGCGTATTTGTAGGTGCGCTTGCCGACCTTATCATGGGGAAGAAATAGCAGGTCAGCCTGGTGGACCTCGTTAGGCGCAGCCACATCGAACTTCGGCCTTGGGATTTGCCGCGGCGCAGGCAAGTATATCTGCCAGATGGCTTGCTTCTTCAGCCAGGCTCTCGCAGCCGCCTCGGGAACCTTCGCAGCGGCCGCTAGGTTTTTTATAGCCGCGATCCCCTTCCAGTAGCCCTTTGGGCTGTAGTATGTCTTCGACAACTTCGCTGCTAGCTTGCTGTCCATCGAAGGTTGCCATATATTTAAGAAGGCGCGTCAGCGTCCAACATGATTCGGCGACGGAGTCAGGGAGCCGCGCAGTTGCGGTCTGTAGGTCGGTCGGACCTGCCAACACATGAGCAGCAAATCGGAAAGCTGACCTCTCATCGCGCCTCCACAGGTCGAGATTTTTCTGTGCCGTATCGATCATAGTCCGGGCAAGAGGACCGGGGATTTTGTGCCGACGGGCATTGTGGCCCACATCCAGCATCGCGAAGTAAAGCTCATCGGGGAGACCCATAGTATATATATATAGTTGCTATATATTTATATATATATAAGACAGGCGAAAAAATTTGTGTAATTATATATTATATATATATTAAATAACCAACGCCAGACACACCAAAATACCGAGCATCGCAAGCTGTGCCACCTTTCGCCGTATCCTGGTTCGATACAAGTCGCCAATCATTGGTAGCATTGTGTGTTCGTAGTAGTGGCGTATGGCGGAAGGGTCTTGAACTTGGTCGCACACGTCGTCGGTGAATTGTTTCAACACGAGTAAACGGCCTGAATTCACCCGGCCATCTTCAAAGATAGTCAAGACAACGGCTTTGTAGGCTCGTAAATCCTGCACCGAGGCAACCATATGCTCCCAGGAAAGTTTTCCAGATTGTTGGTTATCCATCATCATTATATATATTATATATATTGCTGTATGCATGACACTGCCGAGTCTCTAATATATATATGTTGGGTCACGCTAATTTGTAGGCAACAAGCCCAGTCGCAGTCAAGGCTATTAGGACGAAAGCAATCTCACGGTCTTTCTGGTCATCAGACGGCGCGTAGAAGTCTGAAAGCTGGGGCTCTGGTGCTAGAGGAGCGAGTTTATGGGGGAAGACTTGGGCGTATTCACGGATCGCGGCGTCGACATCCCGGAAAGTCCGCACAGCATGGCCTTGGCGGCGGAGCTCATCGTTGATCCAGTCGAGGCGCTCTGTTCGTTTTCGAGACCATTTTGCCTGCGCCGCTTGGAGCTGCTCGACGGCTTTGTCATGGCGACGTCGCTCCTCATCAACGCCCGAGCTTCGCAATGATGAGAAGAGGAAGTTCGACCCGGAGAAAGCCAGAGCGTTTGCAAGAGCGCCTCCCACAAGCATTGCGATAGAGGCCATCCTTCGCGTTACTTCATGATATCAGCAGGTATGATCCCCTGTTTAATTAGGGCATCTTTGGACGCCATAGCCAAGGAGACGCCAGCAACGGTCATACCTACGTCTCGGGGGGAGAAGTCGAGTTTTGGATAGGCGCCTCCAAACGCCATTTTACCTAAGCGGGCGTAGCTTACGGCGAGCAGGGTGACAACCGCGCCATGGTACAGCGTGTTGACGAGCATCTTTCCATCGGTAGACATGATTGTATATCTATATATCTACGATATATATATATGTTATGCCATGTAGTGGGGATTCTTTAATTGAGGGGATGGTGGCTGTGGTTCCTCATTAATAACAGTAACTTTATTATTATTAAGGCCGCCTTTGTCAACTTGCTTCCCTCGCGACCCCGCTTGCTTCCCTGACCCCCAGGGCTTGACATAGAGCAACACAGCCCCGGCTAAACCCAACCCTCCTATTAGCCCAGGTATCCAGTTGGTGGCATTCCGTACTGGCAGCTCCGGCTGGCCATCTTCTGGCAGCGGGCCTGTCCGCTGTTCTGGCAGCTCCGATTCTGGAGGATCTATCTGCGAATCACTCATTAGCTTAAGCTTGGCTTCTTGAAGGTCTGCCTTCAGTTTGTCCTCTTTCGCCTGCCTGGCGGCGGCTGCAGCCCGCCCAGCGGCGACCTTTTTGGGATCCTTAGCTTTCACCGTCACTCTCTGAATCTCTGGCTCCGCTGTCGGCTCCATTATCTTCGTTATTAAATGACGAGTCATTCATGTTGTTAGGACAAGCGTGTTCAAATTGGCAGTACTTCATTGTGGTAATCGCTGTGGTAAGCGGTGCTAACCACATGCCGAACATGCGATAAACACCACGCATAACACTGCTTAGAGCGTGCTCAACGAATGGATCAGCCTCCAGCTCTGCGACGAGCTTTGAATGGGTTTCTTCGGGGATGGGGAGCACTTTGCTGACCACCTCTGTATACAGCTGCAGAGCTGCCTGTCCAAGAGTCTTCGTCATAGCCGCACCCAACCGCGCTTCGTAGCGAGAATACAGCTTGTCGACTTCTGCGTCTGTGAGCGTGTCGACTTTATCTGCTGTCAGGGCGCATCCGAGATACTTTCCAGCCTGGCCTCCCGCGGCCAGTGTGGCGAGCCTCTCGCGGCGCTCCTGTTTATCTGATGACTCCGGCATGTCAATCGGCGTGCCTTGTTGCTTGTGCTCGCCGTCCGGCTTGTCAAACATCCCATCAATCAAATCGTCGTCCATGTTAATATATATAATATCATATCCTCCCAGGCTCTAAATATGCGTTTTATTTCCTGTTAGACACAGGCGACCTTGGTGTATCTCCTACCACATATCACCTACCACATATCACCTACCGCAACACGCACCAGAAATAACTACCAGAACTATGGCACGCAACGTCATCTTCAACTGTTCCGAGCTCATCGCTGCATGCGAGGCCGCCAAGGCCGGGGGCAAGCCGCTCTCGACGGTCTTCTCGATTGAAACCACCGCCCGCCCGGGCCCCAATGGCACCAAGTATATGGGGCTCCAAGCCTCCGTCCCCGGCAAGAAAGGAAGGCTGATGGTGCGCATGGTCAAGGAAAAACATGTGGGCCAGATCGCCCCTCTCGATGACGGTGAAGTCGCTCGTATCAACGCAGAGCGAGGTAGAAAGTATGGAGGCGTGAAGAAGCGCGACCGCCACCCCACCCTTAACGTGCAGCTGTACAAGGTGAATGTCCAGACCGACGATCTGCCCAGCGACGATGAGAAGTCCGAGTACTTCCGTGTGTGCCAGTTCGTCGACGAGTTCTTCCAAGAAACGATGCAGGAACGCTTCGCCGACGGCAGCATCATTCTTCGAGACGCCCGCCGCAAGGACTACCCAGCCGGCGCGATCGTCGTGCCCAGCACCAGGATCGTCCCGGTCGTCCAGACCCACGTATCAATGGCGGCCAAGACGAACCCCGGCGCTGAGTTGGCGAACCCGATATGCCGCACGAACATGAAGTTCGACAAGGACACGGGTATGCCCAATAAGGCGACCTTCTTCGACTTCACGAAGAGCTCGTTGCTCCGCAACGGCGACGCCGAGACCGGCAAGCGCACCTTTGAGCCCCTGACTTTCGACGGACACCCTGTGGCGGCCCACAACATCCACATGCTCAGCTCGCACTCGATCGTCAGCGGCATCGTGAACATGAACGCAGTCTGCGCATCGAACATGGGCATCTCCATCCCCTCGGAAATGGACATCGTGGTTGTGGAGCCGCCCACCACCGGCGGGATCGGAGTAGATGACGTCTTCGATTCAGACTAATATATATATTAGCACCGAAATAAAAAATTCGAGGTGGGCATATATTTATATAAATATATATATGGAAGCCAAGTATCCGAAATGATCTTACTGGACAGTTGACGCTGCTCCGAGCCGTATGGCAGGTATCACCTTAGTAGTGAGGCTTCTAGAAACCCACTCCGAATTTTTTGGGATAAAAAATGTGCTATGCCATATATCCTATATGCTCAATCGCAGACCATATAAGCAGTCTGCTGGTCGGTTTTCAACAGGAGCTTAGTGTGCTTGGTCTTAGCCACCAGCTGGCGCACCGTCCGTCGCTCTTCCTGCGTAGGGATGACGTCGTTTTCCATGAGGCAATCTTCGAACGAGTGACGGTCCTTGCAGTGGAACAACGCGACCCAGCGCGTCTGCTCCCGAAGATCCTTGA
>JAUELF010273743.1:0-10737 GCA_031471495.1 Clinocardium nuttallii | reverse complement strand
CTCCGTACGATTTATTTGGCAACGCGTTCACAAACAATCGTGCGTTTGCTGCACGATCATCGCGCGGCCTCCGAAAGATGCCCGTATGGGGATCGTGCAATGCTAGTACGATATGCCTACGGGCTACGGGCTTACGATTTTTTAAAAATTGTATAACTATTTTTATACAAAATCGTAGAGGCTGCGAAGCCCGTGATTCTGTACGATAATCGTACGACCGTGGCCACCTCCGCACGGAAATGGAGATACGGGCAGTTTACGGGCTCCGTAGACACATCGCAGGCCAAATGTAAACCAGGCATTCGATACGATGCGTTTTTCATTACGATGATCATACTATCCGGCATTCTCCGGAATAATTTCCGGAAATTACCGAGTATGACATTCCATTTCAAAAAAGGACTTGCGGAACAATTTCCGTTGTATTTTTTTTTAATCAAACAGATTTAAAACTGTGCATAGACTACCGCATTATGTTAATATTCCCTCATAAAAACAACTTTTAATTCATAGAAGATTGCGGAAATAATAGAAATAACTGAAATAAAAATTTACATTAAATATTTAATTTTATCTTTGGGAAAAGGTATAACTTTGCTTTTGAACAGCATAGGTTCAAATCAGCCTGCATATTATCAGATTCTTCCCAACTTGACTGAAGCTTCTTACAAACATAATATTAATATTTTTATGTAATATTTAGAGCGCGAATGAACAAACTGGTATGGTTCTACAAGACTTCCAAAAGCCGATTTGTACCCTTTGGAAAGGTTCATATAATCTGCAAATGTGCCAAGCTCTAAGAGAAATTCAAACCGTTTCCCTCTCGCAGATACATTCTAACCTGCAAAAGTGGATTTGAACACACGAACACGCGAACAGTGTGGCAAATGAAGTTAGTTATAGTAATGACTTATTTCTGTTTATGTCACATTGTTTTATAATATATTCTAAAATTTTACGTGACAAAGGGTGAACTATTTACGCAAGAAGGTATTTCAAGAGTCGTCTGATTTGACAAGTTTAATTGTGTAGAGCGGATGCTCACAATGCATTCAGAAAATGTGATAATATTCTGTTTTGTTCAGCAAAGCTGGCGTGGGCGGTGTTAATCGGTATTTTCCGAATGGACCGAACATAATAAAACAGAAAATGCCGTTTCTACCATGTATATATTGCAAAATGCACTGCATACAATGCTTTTAATGAACATATAAGTTATAATACACCACTTATAGAATTAATCGCAAGCACATGTGTCACATCTATTAACCAACATACAACGTATACATGTAAAACTAATGCATAAACAAACTACTACCAAATGTATCGGAATACTGACTACATATAATGTCATTGGTACTGCATATAATGTTTATGTATTGCATATAAAGTTGTTTGCACACCAATTAATGGTTATTCTACTGTATCTTCATACTGTTGCACTTCTTAATTATTTAATTACCACCGTATTTAACGAAAAAGGCACTGCATATCATGAAATATGTACCATGTCAAAAGAAATATGTACCTAGCATGTATACATGAAACTGTACTGCATATAATACAAAACAACAGTAAAGGTGTTCCATAGTAAGTAGTTATGCAAACTCCTTCAAATAGACAAGATCAGTATATTGTCCACTGAAAATATATAGCATGACTACATGCAAGTATACAAGTACAGTATGACTACATGCATGTCTACAAGTAGAGTATGACTACATGCAAGTCTGCAAGTGCAGTATGTCAACATGCATGTCTACACGTACAGTATGTCTACATGAATGTCTAAAAGTACAGTATGTCTACATGCATGTCTACAAGTACAGTATGTCTACATGCATGTCTAAAAGTACAGTATGTCTACATGAATATCTACAAGTGCAGTATGTCTACATGCATGTCTAAAAGTACAGTATGTATACATGAATGTCTACACGTACAGTATGTCTACATATATGTCTAAAAGTACAGTATGTCTACATGCATGTCTAAAAGTACAGTATGTCTACATACATGTCTAAAAGTACAGTATGTCTGCATGCATGTCTAAAAGTACAGTATGTCTACATGCATGTCTAAAAGTACAGTATGTCTGCATGCATGTCTACACGTACAGTATGTATACATGAATATCTACAAGTACAGTATGTCTACATGCATGTCTAAAAGTATAGTATGTCTACATATATGTCTACAATTACGGTATGTCTACATATATGTCTACAAGTACAGTATGTCTACATATATGTCTACAAGTACAGTATGTCTACATATATGTTTACAAGTACAGTATGTATACATGCATGTCTACAAGTACAGTATGTCTACATGAATGTCTACAAGTACGGTATGTCTACATGTATGTCTACAAGTACAGTATGTCTACATATATGTCTACAAGTACAGTATGTCTACATATATGTCTACAAGTACGGTATGTATACATGCATGTCTACAAGTACGGTATGTCTACATGATTGTCTACAAGTACGGTATGTCTACATGTATGTTTACAAGTACAGTATGTCTACATATATGTTTACAAGTACAGTATGTCTACATATATGTCTACAAGTACAGTATGTATACATATCTGTCTACAAGTACGGTATGTCTACATGCAGGTCTACAAGTACGGTATGTCTACATGCATGTCTACAAGTATAGTATTTTCTACATGCATGTCTACAAGTACAATATTCTACATGTATGTCTACAAGTACAGTATTCTACATGCATGTCTACAAGTACAGTATGTACTTTTCGGTCTGTGATTATCCAGTTTAAATTGAAGTAAATAATATACGATCAGATAAAATGCCTTACCTAGTCATCCCACAGTGCTGAATGGTTGATGTTTCCGATACACGTTCTGGTATACTACTCTAATTGTTGGCATTCCTATTAACCCTTTCCCACAAACAATAAACTCTCCCGCATTTGCGGATACATTTTGAAACATCTACAGTAGACCACTTTTGAAATCATTGCGGCAAAAGGAAACATTTGTATTATTGAGCAAAGTCCTTTGTTGGAATTCAACCCTGTTCGATAATAATACTTTCAGCTATAGAGATGTTCAATATATGTTGCCTAACTGTTCTCAAAGTCGTCTGCTGTAAACTTGTTTTGTTTGTGGGAAAAGGTTTAATTTTAAGTAAATATTGGATGTTCGTCTCTATTTTGTATTCAAGTGTTATAACATGTGATAAGACCAAGATCGTGTATAATATGTGATAAGATCAAGGTCGTTTGTTTCATATGTCTTGAATAAGAGAACGGCTATATTTTCAAAAAGTCCGTCTCGTCTCTCCATCCGTCCGTCTGTTTAATTTGTGTTTGTATTCTGGATTCTCCGTGATAAGATCCATTGGGATTGATCAATTTCCACTTATGAAGCGCACCGCAACTTGAAATAAATCGCTATGTTCTCCTTTTCTTCAGTCGTGGTATATTTTAGAACGGAGGGTGAATTCACGGCTTTTAAGTATCTTGATACTGCGCGTAAACTGATTATCTGTTTCACCCTTTCACACATACAATTCAAATATGCAGAATGCAACTTAAAAAAGATTTGATCGAAGCTGTTAACAATACCCATGTATGAAAGTGCAATTTTAGGATATATCATATAATAGAACTAGTAATCAATTTGGGAACAAGAGTAAATTATCCTTTTACCACACTGTTTTAAAAATGTTGTCTTCTTCAGACGAGTTCATGAATGTAGTCTATACGATAGATAAGGGTTATTGCTCCTCCTGCATACAGAGATAATGCTGTTTTATGACCTTCTGTAAAACGACAATGAACTAAAGACACTTCGAAACACACACATAGCCCGAGTTACGCGGACACCGACCTTATTAATATAAATAGTATTAACAAGCAAGCTACATCTTCATCCCACATGGAGTGACAGTGTGTACGCTGCCCAAATGAAGTGACAGTGTGTACGCTGCCCAAATGAAGTGACAGTGTGTACGCTGCCCAAATGAAATGACAGTACGCTGCCCAAATGAAATGACAGTACGCTGCCCAAATGAAGTGACGGTGTGTACGCTGCCCAAATGAAGTGAAAGTACGTACGCTGCCCACATGAAGTGACAGTGTGTACGTTGCCCAAATGAAGTGACAGTTTGTACACTGCTCAAATGAAGTGACAGTGTATTATATTATCTCTCTCATAATTTGATGCGTTGTTGCCCAAAACAATCGTACGGAGATTGTGCGATGACTGCACTGAAATTGCACGATTTCCATGCAGCCTCCGTACGGTTTGGTCCCGATCAGTTCCTTAATATTTCATACAAAGATTGCACGATAATCGTATACAATGTAAACACATACGCCGTAACCCGTAGCCACCTACGATGCTTGAACAATCGTACGGAAAATCGTAGACGAAGTTATCGCACGGCGCCTGTGGCAAATGTAAACCAGGCATAAGGTGCGCATCCCAGGGGAAGACATACAGTTTATGGATACAGACTTAGAAATCGTGCGTAAACATTGCCTCACATTCGATGTAAATCAAGAAGAATGAAGATGTTTTACCACCTCTCCGTTGTCTAAACCATCTCGCAGACTATTTTGACGCAAAACACATATCACCACCTCAATATAATGATTAGACATAGCCGATAAGTTAAACAAAGATTGCTGTTAAATGACCGAATCAGCTTTTATAATCGCACGACTTGCACAATGAACCATGCAAAGAAGAAATAGATTATTAGAAATATTGTCATATTTATGCTCATTGAAGTTGTGTGCCCTTCGAAACCAACCCTTAGCGTAATGATTATAACGAAATATACCTCATGCTAAATCTTTCAAATGGATAGTTATTTACAGAAGTTCCTTGAAACCTTCTATGACTAGTTAATAAACGGACAGAGCTAGATCAGACTTCGTCAATGCGCTTAACAATCCTTATCTTAATCAGCGGATACTCTTGTCACGCAAAATAATTTTGATTCCACTCGGTTGCTTTATTATCACTTCAAAGATGACGTCAGTCAAGCTTACATTATATATACTATACACGCGGAACGTTAAACAAAAAACGTGCGAAGGTCCTCTCATAAGATAATAAGCTATTACGTTATTTACTTTTATAACACATGCGATAGCGTTGATATGTTGGTTTGGTTGTTGAATAAACGTGTTGATAGAAAACGTTTTAAAGAAATATACGTTATGTTTCCTTCCACTTAGATGTGTAAAATGCTAGTACATCTGTTTACGTCACAAAAACATTTCCTTTAATAAAAATTAATACTTTCTTTCTTTTCTCTGATATAAATTCCTTTAATAACTTAAGCATGTGTAAGCAGCTAAGCATTTTGAATGAAGATGATAAGGTTTGTTCTGTCATTTTCTTTTTCGAAAAAAGCAAAAATGGTATTGCCGGTACGCCATATGTAAATAAACTATTTTAAATCTTTCCCACATGTAAACGCTTTCTGCGCCTCTGCAGCAGGCGAATCAAAACGAGCAATTTATTCTTTTGTCAAAAATGTTTTCAACTTTCATAGTCTATATTGTTACCGTGTTTTTGCTGCTATAGATGTGTTCTATGTTGAGAAGGGTTAACAAACTATTTGATAAAACATCCTATTTTATTATGAATTGTAATGGTAGAGAAATATTTTCTTACGCCTCTGTCATTTCCACGCTATTAAATTTCCCCTATAAATATCATAAACGTTGCAGTTGCTTTAATTTCCCTTTGGACCTACCATAAAAAGCCAACTGACATTTTCTTAAATAAACTTAATGTCTCAAGTATATAAGCCTTTCATACCTGTAGACGCATTTTGGCGCATCTGTAGCAGACAACTTTTGAAAACATCACACAACGAGCAATGTATCAATTTGCCCGAATGTTTCAACTCTATTTAATAATTATATATATATATATATATGAGCGGGCCAGATTTGGTACGTATATTTATACGAGCGGGCCAGGTTTAATACGTATATATATACGAGCGGGCCAAATTTGGTACATATATATATACTCGTATATATGAGCGAGCCAGATTTGTTACGTATATATATATACGAGCGGGCCAGATTTGGTACGTAGGTTTCGTACGTATATATATACGGTTGTAAAGAGACAAGTTCTTGGATCGATACGTAGAAGATGCGGGTGTCAAATGATATTGTCACAATGACCATTAGATATTTCATCAGAAACGTCGAGTGTCACACAAGGTGTGTGGACCTTTTGTTTTGGTCAATGAGAGGACACTATTGGCAACAGGCTGTGTGAGTAATAAAAACACGGCGGTACTATTTAGAACAATAGTCTTTGGATACGTGAATAATGACCCATTGAAACGGTTTCATAACGTGAAACAGTCTGAGAGACACATGCGATGAAGGATTTTAAACTTGCCTTGGTATAACCCTTTTCACTGTAATTCAAAAGTTTATCCCTTATGATGAAAGATCAGACATGTTTCTTATGTCTGAAAATGTACTTCAAAGTGTCATTGTAGTTATACCTATGCTGCATTGTAGATATACATATGCTTCATTGTAGTTATACATATGCTGCATTGTAGTAATACCTACGTCATTGTAGTTATACCTATGCTTCATTGTAGTTATACATATGCTGCAATTGTAGTTATACCTATACGTCATTGTAGTTATACATATGCTTCATTGTAGTTATACATATGTTGCATTGTAGTTATACCTATACGTCATTGTAGTTATACTTATACTTCATTGTAGTTATACCTATACTTCATTGTAGTTGTGCTGCATTGTAGTTATACCTATACTTCATTGTAGTTATACATATGCTTCATTGTAGTTATACCTATGCTGCATTGTAGTTATACCTATGCTGCATTGTAGTTATACCTATGCTGCATTGTAGATATACCTATGCTTCATTGTAGTTATACACATGCTTCATTGTAGTTATACCTATGCTGCATTGTAGTTATACCTATGCTTCGTTGTAGTTATACCTATGCTGCATCGTAGTTATACCTATGCTTCATTGTAGTTATACCTATGCTTCATTGTAGTTGTGCTGCATTGAAGTTATACCTTTACTTCATTGTAACTATACCTATACTTCATTGTAGTTGTGCTGCATTGTAGTTATACCTATGCTTCATTGTAGATATACCTATACGTCATTGTAGTTGTGCTGCATTGTAGTTATACCTATACTTCATTGTAGTTGTGCTGCATTGTAGTTATACATATGCTTCATTGTAGGTATACCTATGCTTCATTGTAGTTATACCTATACGTCATTGTAGTTATACCTATACTTTATTGTAGTTATACCTATACTGCATTGTAGTTATATCTATGCTTCATTGTAGTTATACCTATGCTTCATTGTAGTTATACTTATAATTCATTGAAGTTATACATATGCTTCATTGTAGTTATACCTATACTGCATTGTAGTTATATCTATGCTTCATTGTAGTTATATATATGCTTCATTGTAGTTATACCTATGCTTCATTGTAGTTATACCTATGCTTCATTGTAGTTATACCTATACTTCATTGTAGTTATACCTATACTCCATTGTAGTTATACCTATACTTCATTGTAGTTGTGCTGCATTGTAGTTATACCTATGCTTCATTGTACTTATATCAATACGTCATTGTAGTTATACCTATACTTCATTGTAGTTATACCTATACTGCATTGTAGTTATACCTATACTTCACTGTAGTTATACCTATACTTCATTGTAGTTATACCTATGCTTCATTGTAGTTATATCTATACTTCATTGTAGGGTCGGATTCAGTTATGCTTACTTCAAGACATTTACACTATCATTTGACACCCGCAGCCTTCCACGTATCCATCCAAGAACTTGTCTCATTACAACCAGACCAAAATCTGGCCAATGAAAGACGCAGACTTATGTAGGAGGTAGGATATATATACGTACATGGACCCCATCAAGAGTATCACGCGATAGGAAATGCAAATTGTAAAATAATGTCATTTGAGCTCTAAACATGATGGAGTAAAAACATCGACAAGGTCAGTTCGCATAATTTAAAACCGTTTTGCATTTTGATTAATTAATAAATGACTGTATATATTGTACCCATATTTTAAAATTCTACGCTGTATAAATTCAAAGCAAGAAATACCGTCCGCAATACACAAGTCCAAAGAAAATATATTCTCTGGAAAGAAAAAAGCACACAGTTTGATTTCTTAACATTTAAAACAACGTTTTTGACCAACAGTTTTCTTTTTGAACATCTTTTTGCCGCCAAGCTACTCGTGTAAGCCAACGCACGAGTATGTCTACTTCAGGAATTAAAAACATAAATTATAAACCTATGTTGACATCTTTAATATAAACCTATGTTGTCATCTTTAATATAGACATATGGTGTAATTCTAAATATAAAATTATAGATGGCCAAACTTTCGGGTTAATAAAGTAATGTGTGCGTCCCTGTCGAGTTCGGGTTAATAAAGTAATGTGTCCGTCCTTGTCGAGTTCGGGTTATCGAGAGTGCAATGTATGTGTAACCCAGTTTAAACCAGTGACGTCAGTATCCACGAAGAGGACATCTACACTGACGCGTATAGGTTGTAAAAAATGTTTCCACAACTAATGTAAAATAAATCAATTTTAAAACTTAATTCCAATATCATCTAATAGTGTCTGGAAATGACTCCTGTAATTCAAATTAAAGGTTAAGGGATAGGCTATTAGAAGAGCGATTATTCGATAAATTGTCTGATAAACCACATTATTTTGTTATTATTCATACAAACGTATGTTTTTGTAGCAAAAACAGATTGTATGATAACGTCATGAGAAGATCTAAGATTAAATTGTAAAAGAGACTTTGAAGACAGGTATCATAATATAACGTTTAATTCATCGCAATGCTCTTTGCTGTTTTCTTGCTTTTGGTTTTGGAATCTTAGTCGTAAACTTTAACTTTTATATTTATATTATAGCAAAACAAGCTTTTGTGTCGTAAAATCCCAATGTCAGAACATGTTCATTCGAACCAGGCACATTTGGAACGAGACACCCAGTCATGGCCATGACTTCCCGTCTTGTGGCGAATTACTGGCACGGGTACCAACCTTCTTGACTTCTAAAAGGTTATTCTACATTTATTGAGAAGTCATTAATAAGAATCAATGGGTGACGACTAAATTATGAAGACAAAGATTAAACAGCACGAATTGGTTTTTCTTCTACACACACTAAAGACTTCGAAGAGCCTTTGAATATACCGATCTGACTAACTAATGACTGTCTGAATTTACTCTGGGAAATATACCGATCTGACTAACTAATGGCTGTCTGAATTTACTCTGGGAAATATACCGATCTGACTAACTAATGGCTGTCTGAATTTATTCTGGGAAATATACCGATCTGACTAACTAATGTCTGTCTGAATTTATTCTGGGAAATAGACCGATCTGACTAACTAATGTCTGTCTGAATTTATTCTGGGAAATAGACCGATCTGACTATATAATGGCTGTCTGAATTTATTCTGGGAAATATACCGATCTGACTAACTAATGGCTGTCTGAATTTATTCTGGGAAATATACCGATCTGACTATATAATGGCTGTCTGAATTTATTCTGGGAAATATACCGATCTGACTATCTTATAGCTGTCTGTATTTACCCAGGGAAATAGATCGATCTGACTATCTAATGGCTGTCTGTATTTACCCAGGGAAATAGACTGATCTGACTATCTAATGGCTGTCTGTATTTACCCAGGGAAATAGATCGATCTGACTATATAATGGCTGTCTGCATTTACCCAGGAAAATAGATCGATCTGACTATCTTATAGCTGTCTGTATTTACTCAGGGAAATAGATCGATCTGACTATCTTATAGCTGTCTGTATTTACTCAGGGAAATAGATCGATCTGACTATCTAATAGCTGTCTGTATTTACTCTGGGAAATATATCGATCTGACTATCTTATAGCTGTCTGTATTTACTCTGGAAAATAGATCGATCTGACTATCTTATAGCTGTCTGTATTTACTCGGGGAAACAGACCGATCTGACTATCTTATAGCTGTCTGTATTTACCCGGGGAAATAGATCGATCTGACTATCTTATAGCTGTCTGTATTTACTCAGGAAAATAGATCGATCTGACTATCTTATAGCTGTCTGTATTTACCCAGGGAAATATATCGATCTGACTATCTTATAGCTGTCTGTATTTACCCAGTAAAATAGATCGATCTGACTATCGAATAGCTGTCTGTATTTACTCTGGAAAATATATCGATCTGACTATCGAATAGCGGTCTGTATTTACCCAGGGAAATAGACCGATCTGACTATCTTATAGCTGTCTGTATTTACTCTGGGAAATAGATCGATCTGACTATCTAATAGCTGTCTGCATTTACTCGGGGAAATAGATCGATCTGACTATCTTATAGCTGTCTGTATTTACTCGGGGAAATAGATCGATCTGACTATCTAATAGCTGTCTGTATTTACTCAGGGAAATATATCGATCTGACTATCTAATAGCTGTCTGTATTTACTCAGGGAAATAGATCGATCTAACTATCTTATGGATGTCGGTATTTACTCAGGAAAATAGATCGATCTGACTATCTTATAGCTGTCTGTATTTACTCAGGGAAATATATCGATCTGACTATCTAATAGCTGTCTGTATTTACTCAGGGAAATAG
>JAUELF010273742.1:0-19750 GCA_031471495.1 Clinocardium nuttallii | reverse complement strand
ATTAGCTTCTCCGACTAGATTCGACTAGATACGGACGCTCCGAGCAATGGCGGCGATGAAGTTGAAAACGAAAGTTGACATTTTTTAATCCGTTGACATCCGCAAATCCGTTGAATATATAAATGAAAATAACCTGTATTTTCTCTTTCTAGCAATAATTGTATGTGTTAGGAAGAAAACTTTCTTATTTTGTGAATTATGTTATATCTTTAATTCTGGAGGGGAATATAACTTTAACAATCAGTTATATCACTTCATTGAATATGACTGAAGTTTATCTACATTCCAGTTTGAAAAAAAATAGTATATAGTCATATACGATTAAGATATTCGGTATATGCGTATCTATTCAATATCGTAATATACCCTTTGAAATTAATATTCACAGACAAAACGTAATTAATTTGAACTGGAAAAATACATGTTACATACTGCATTCTTTCTGTATATATGTATTCGTCCTTCATTCGGATTGTTCGAGACAATCTCATGTGATAAAAGGATTAATTTGTCATCCTTGTAATGTCGAAGTGTGGATTTTCTTGATTCGTTTGTCAAATCTTTCTCCAATTGACTTTCTGCTACATTCCGATCATCTCTCATGTCTGCATCAAGATCCAAGGAATCATTTCCTAAAATGAAATGTATCCCACAAACTGTGATTGTTTTATACAAAAGAAATATAATGTTCTAATAAAGATAACATTCACAAGAATAAACAATAATAATCTGTACATTTTTCTGAAAATGACGAAAGACGGGAATAGGGACTGAAATATCAGAAATATATAACATAACAGTAGTGTTGTATTATTGTTATGTTCCGCTCTACGGCATAATACGAATTTAAAATATAAAGTGGTCATGCACGGATTGAACATATTAATATAATCTTCTTGTCCATCATTTTGAAACCGATATTCCTGGCCATAGAAGGCCTTCTTATTAAGAGTTACAAATAAATGAACTGCTTTATTTCCCTTATCCATCCTTTTGTCAAATAAGACGACAGCAACATTATTTCTATTATTTTTGTTAAATAGAGAGAAAGAACCTTTAGATATGTAAATCATGTTTTGTAAAATCTAAATTAGGCAAATGGAACTTTCTTATTGATTTCATAACTTTAGCTACCTTTTCCGGAAAAATATTTGATATGTTACGTGTTAATGATTTCTCTAGGAGTTATACCTTCGTCTGATTCAATGGACGAAAATTCAGAGGCATATCCTTCATCAGAACTTAGTGAATTAAAATCACCAATTTGAAATGAAACGCTGGCAGCATCATCTACATTCAGCACTATCAGACTGTCGTTAGTATCTTCTTGCTTTTCGATTCTTGCTTGAACATGTGCCTAGAAAATATAAATCATGTTTGCTTTTTGTCATATGATGCCTTTTGATATAAATGATATATCGAGATTGCGTTTCCCTTACCGTTTATATTAAATTATTCGAGTAGTAGCATTTCAATAAAACTAAAGCCTTTTACATCATGGGTAGACATAACAAACCCAATAAATATCCGAATTGTTGAAGTTATGGTCCACCAAGTAACAAAACACTTACACATATCATATACACACTTATATATTAACTCCGTTGTGCACTTATACAATAAATGATTTTGACAGTCATGTTTGAATTTCATACTTAAGCACAACATTTAGGTGTCATAATTTTAAGGTTCTTACATCTGGATAAATCAGCTCACGACGTGGTGTTATGGCAAAGCGAGTATCTGTGCCTGCAACTAAAATATATGGATTACATAAATGTGTGAAATAAGTAAATTGTGAAAGTTATTGGTAAGTGTGGTCATGTTCTAAAACCATCATTTGCTCTGAAATCTCATAAATGCTGATTTCGAATCGTTGCTTAGCTTTGAACTGACACAGGCAATGCATTATTAGTGTGTCGTTTCTAATGAATAAACATTTACATATTATATAATATACATATTATTATAACTTGAACAAGAGGGTCATCAAGGCCAGAAATAGATCACGTGAGGTAAAGTAAAGAAGCAAATGCTGCTGCAAATAATGGTGAAGAGTGGGAAAGAACTCCAGATGAAACAGCTTATAAGTAAAGGACATTTGTAATAACGCATTCAATCTTTGACTTATTTCAAAGAGGATCCCCACAGGCATTTTGTTTTGGTTTAGTTGATATTGGTCCATTGGTTTAAGAGGAGATGTCGTTTAAAGCTAAACGTTCCCTTTATCCCTTTCCTGATGCCGCCTGGTAATTATCTTTTTCAACTAACCAATATGGCTTGAACGAATTATGTACATTGTCACTAAAAGAACATTTCTGCTAAACTAACTTGAAAAAAGTCGAAAACTTAAAAGAAATAGATTTCTGAAGCTATTTCATGGCCATGTTTTATCAACCAATCAATATGGCTTGAATATGTGTTGTCGAGGGTCATTTAACATATGTACCACATTATTACGGCACCAGACAAGTTGGTTCAGAGAAGAAGAAATTAAAAGTTGTTCGCCTTTTCTGATGCCACACTAACCAAGCTCTATATATATTTAATATTTCTGAACAATTTTGAAAGAGGACCCCTAAAGTAACACTCCTATAACGTTCGGCTGAAATTGGTTCAGTGGATGAGTAGAAGATATTATTTGAAGCTAAAAGTTTATTTCACTTCTTTACTTGTATGCTATGTCATTAGGTCTTGTAACAGTTGTACAGACTTACTAAAGGTACATTATTACACATTTGTCTTGAAATAAGACAAGCAGTTTCATAACAATCTTCTTTTTATGGTTATGTCATTTTTCCCCTTTGCTGAATCCGCCTTGTCACCATGTTTGTCATTCAATTAAATTATAATGGATCGGATTCAGAGAAGGAGAATTTTAAAGATTGTCAGTTTTCACCCATTTCTGATGTCACAGCAACCAAATACCTTCATACAATTTTAATCGTTGAACAAACGTAAAGAGTACCACCAATGGATCATTCCAGTGAAGTTTGGTTGTTTAGGGGTAGATGTTTTTCAAAGCTTATGGTTAGCGATGGACGATGGAACGAGATTGATCATGATAGATCACCGGGAGAATTCGGCTCAGGTGATCTAAAAATACACCACGAATATTGGAACATTTTGATCATTCGTTCCTGTAGACATGCGTAGCATGATTATTTGTCATAACGTACTGAGACATTTATGATGGCTCAGTATAAGTCGCAAATTCATCAACGAAATAGATTCAGCTTTCGTTATGGACAATCTTACTACTACACGTTTAAACAAATGGCTGTTACACCAATAACCATATGTATGCAGCTATTCTGATGTTTGTCTTTGGCATTTTGTTTTATCTTGCTATTACTATTCAAACAACAGAATCAATTTGAATAATTACCTTAGTCCAAAGATATACAAAACACGAAGGTTTATACTAACTTTCGGTAGTACTTGTCTAGAGATTGCATTATGTAGTGCTGCAAGTTTAGACACATAAAAGTAATGGTAAGTTATCAATAAACCAATTGATAGGGACACATATTGAAATAATTCCAACCTCAAACATCGTGTTTTCATAGCATACTTGTACACAGTTTGCATTATTCATTTTCGGATTCATGGCTCGTGGTTTCAGACCATATGCAATCAACATACCTTTGAAGTCAAATGTAATGCTGTTTCCGTTTTGCATAATCTCGTCGGGGATAGATCGATCAGTCTAATGTAAAAAAAAGAGATAACATTACGTTTTTTGCTACGTCATTTAAAAAACGATGTTTGTTTTATGTATATGCATTCATTTGAATACATTCCTTAATGATATTTAAACATGCATGTAGTCGCTGTTGCAAAACAGCGAGAATGTTAGAACCAAAACTAAAACAAGAGGACCATGCATGATGGTCCTATATCGCTCACATGATTTAAAAGAACTGCAATAGTTCTCCGAGAACTTAATATATACATGTAGCTACTTATAAGCAAGATAAGCCCTATCCCGTGCTGGCAATGTTTATCTACATATCGGAATACTTTGAACAATCTCGGTAGAGGGTCACTCAATGTACACGTTGTTAAATTATTTGAACATTTGTGTAAGAGTACCACCTATTATACATGGCCTTATGTCCCACTGGGGATTAAGAGGATAAGTAACCATCTGTTATGTGAAATTAATTTAAATTTGAGGAATTGGTTGAGGAGGAAATGTTTGTAAGAATAGTTTACGGACATGCGTACAGACAGATAGGCAGACGACGATGGATGATGAGTGATCACAATGGCTAAGATCGTACTTCGTACTCAGGTGAGCTAATAAAAGCACATATTCCTGTTTTAGATATATATCGTACAAAGATATATTCGATATAATATAATAGAGATTTGGGGGTAAATGAATATTCTGTTCGATTTTTAAGAGATAACATTATGTTAAAATATGGCCGCTAAAGTGGCAGCATTGAAATTGTGGTGTATAGCATGCTGCACAGTACACATAGAATGTAAACACTTTATAGGTAACATTTTACATAATGTTATCTCATAAGGTTTGAGACTTGGTGTGTAGACTTAGACACAGCTCACGAAGGACGACGAAACACAACAATCACATCCGCCTGTGGTGGATGATAATTATGTTTTACACAACCAGACATTTCATAATAAATATCATTGAGGTGCGGTAATTAAGACGTGTATTGTAACGAGTAATTGTAATCAACGAACTGAAATTCCATCTGTAACAATCTGTACATCATTTTGACGAATGTCTGTTTGTTGAACCGTCCTTTCATCTGTCGAATATAATGTAATTTTAAGTATTAGACTAGCATACCGGTGAAATAATATAGCAACGATTGTAAGTAAGTAAATATTGTATTTATATTCCATTTATTCTTTAGGGAAATTTAAAAAAATACTGATTTGTTTCAAAATAGAAACATATACCATTGTAGATAATGTAGCATGTGGTGATACGTGAGAATTACCTCCGTCACCTCCGTCATCGATAATTTCATGATTTAAATCCTTTTCTGACGTGACTGTATGAGGCAGCACCGGTGTCTGATTCGGAACGTGAAGGATATCAGGTTGATCTTCTTCCTGTTAAAGTAAACAATTAATAAATCAAATGTTGATAAGACTGCTGACCTATTAACACTTGGTCCAACTTATGAAGACATTTTAATTATTTATGCTTACCGTATAATATCATATATCAATAAATAGAAATATACGCTACGGGTACGATGTTTAACATCATTTTGTATTTGTATTGCACATTGACTTGTTCCATAACGATTCTATTGTATTTATGTGAAATGAATAACACAACTTTACATTATAGTTTATGTTTTCATGAAAGACTTACCTGATTACTGACAACACTATTGATCACACCATGACTTTCTGTTTCCGTATACAAGAATGCCGATTCAATTAATGGTGACATAATACACTGTACTTGAAAGCCATGTGATTTCGTCATCTGTGTATTTTCTTCTGCTATCATTATAAGTTGCTCTCCAGCCCGATTTCGTTCAAAATGACGATAACAATCGTCGTAGGGTTAATTCCTTCTTACATATTACATTATTATTATAATGTTAGATGTAACTCTGTTCCATCATATATGATGCTCTACTTGTAAGACGCTTAGCAAGTGTTGCAAATGAAAATTGAAATTTGTGTATTGTAACCTGTAATATGAGATAATAACTTACATTTGTAAATACAAATATCAGTATGTTATTGTATTAATGCAATAAGAAATTTAAAAGAAAGACAACATACCATAGCAAATGTGTAATTGACTGTTGATAAAAAGCGTGTGGGTGGTTCATACAGTGCAAGCATGCGGCGCTCTGCAAAGTCAAATATCGACAGGTCACTAAAAGAATACAACTCTGCAAACAAAATAATAATGACTACATCAAATGCATAACATAAATAGGTTCATCGTGAAAAACTATGTAATATCCGAATCAGGTATCCTTTTAAATATTTTTTTTTATCTTTAAAAAAAGAACCCACAACACACAACCATATTCAGTTATAAACAACACTTATGCGCTCGTTATTATTAATCAACATTGGTGAACAATATAGGCAAACTCAGACATATTCAAATGTACAGCTTGATTTATAAATACTATTTCAAAAGCACTAAAAATCGCTTGGCGTGTGACAAGGTTGGACTGATAATAACCTTTACCTCGTCTCCTTAAGACAACTGCATGTTGACATATCACTCGGGTTTCTGAAGGTACAATGTGTCTGGTAGCTGCAATGTTTTCAGGTGTCTCCTGAAGCAAAACAGTATTTACACAACACATATATTACAAATGTATGAACATGATAGATGTTACGAATTTAATATAAAAGCTATCTTTTAAGAAATGTTATACGCGTCGTTCCATTTAAAATACAGGATAAAACATTCGGTTTGAATCTGCCAAAACCTTAAGAATTTTATAAACATATTTAGCTACGAAATTGATAAATAAAGATTTCTGGCGAATTGCAGATAGTATATTTTATTTTTTGCCTTCATAATGAATTTGAAATTGAAACAACTAAAGATTTAAACATACTACTTTGAACACCGACACAGCAATAATGATATGATATGAATATAATAATGACGCAAAATTGTTTTCTTAATATGTATATTATAATGAGAAATGACTCTTAATTATGTTTATATATCACATGTTAGGTTCGTAGAAATAGTCTTTGATTTTTAATATGTGTCTATTTAATTGGATTCACAGCTTTTCTTGTTGATATTAGTTGAAAGTTATACATGCATGTCTTTTCATACTAATTTTGGTAGACACATAAGACACACACGACTAGTTGATGTACATGGAAACATAGATGGAATTCAATTGGTGTATTGTGACCTATAATTTTAAGTTTTCATTTGTAAATACAAATAGCAGTATAATCTTATTGTATTTTCGAGAAAGAAAACAAAGAAATACAACATACCACATCATATGTGTAATTAAGTGTTAAATAGCGTGTAAATGGTTCACACATTGCACACATGCACTGCCCTGCACAGCCAAATTCGGAAGGGTCTCCAAAATATTCGAACTCTGCAAATAAATTAATAATGACTACATCCAAAGCAGTAACACAACATGGCTCATCATGAAATATTATGTAATGTCCGAAACTAAGTAATATGACTTCATTTTTACGGGTGATCCTGAAATAAGTTTTAAAATTACCTTAATTTTGATCAAGTATCCTTTTAATTCTTTATTTAATTTTTTAAGAAAAAGGGCACCGAAACTAGGTTTGATTGGTGACGTGGTACAACTGATATTGACTTATACCTTGTCTCCTTAAGATAACTGCATGTTGAAATATCATTCGGTTTTCTGAAGGTCCATATATAATGTTTCTGGCAACTGCCATGTATTCTGGTGTCTCCTGAAGCAAAACAATTTTAACACAAATAATTACAAATGTCTGAACATGAAATATGTTACGATTTTATTTATTAGCTATGTTTCAAGGATTGTTGTTTTGCGTCGTTCCATTTGAAACCAGGAAGAACAAGCATTTTCAATCCTCCAAAACGTAAGAAGTTTAAAAACATATTTAGCTACGAAACTAATACTGAGGAAATCCGGCTTATTGTAGATTTTGAACTTTGCCTTAAAAATTAAATTTAAATTTAAACCACTTAAAATATAAACATACTATCTTGAACACCGACACAGCAATAACGTAACCGGTAGATGTTGTCAGTCCGTAACAGGTCCATGTTGCAATAGTGTGATCCTCTTGCACCCTTAGATGGGCGGACACAAAATCACATCTGAAATATGCGTCAATGTTCACCTTCTTAAACTGACATATCGATATCGTCGTATCGAGATTTTCTGACCTGTCCTGTGTCACCACAACCTATAATATCAATTCCAATAATCACTTGAATGATATGAAATGAATAAATAATGACACAACAATGTTAATCATACACGCTTAAAATGATAATATTGTAAAGGCTATTTCAAGGAAAGTTATATATGCGTCGTTTTATTCTTAAAACAGGAAAAACCTTTTATTTGAAACCACCTAACTGTAAAGAAGATGTATAAACATATTTTGCTACGAAAATGATTGAGAAAATCTGGCTAATTGCAGATAGTATATTTTAAACTTTGCCTTTAGAAGGAATTTAAAAATGAAACCTGTTAATATAAACATAGTATTTTGAACACCGAAACAGCAATACCGTAACTGGTATGTGTTGACAGTTAAAGGTATGTTTTGTTTAATTTCATGACCATTTTGCACCCTTTCCTGGAAGGGAAATAGTTCGCACGTCACATATTATTCTGTTTGTACCTTCTGATTTTTAGATATCGTCGTATCGAGATTTTCGGGATCGTTTCCTTCGACACCTGTAATACAAATTCCATTGAACATGTTAATAACTATAATATATATGACAAATGAAATAAATATATTATTTATATTCAATTTACTTTTTAGGGAAATTCAAAAAAATACTGATTTGTTTTGAAATAGAAACATACACCATTGTAGATAATGTGATAAGTGAGAATTACCTCCGTCACCTCCGTCATCGATTATTTCATGATTTAAATCCTTTTCTGACGTGACTGTATGAGGCAGCACCGGTGTCTGATCAGGTTGATCTTCTTCCTGTTAAGTAAACAATTAATAAATCAAATGTTGATAAGATTGCTGACCTATTAATACTTGGTCCAACTTATGAAGACATTTTATTTATGTATGCTTACCGTATAATATCATATATCAATAAATAGACAATATAAGCTACGGTACGATGTTTAACATCATTTTGTATTTGTATTGCACATTGACTTGTTCCGGAACGATTCTATTGTATTTATGTGAAATGAATCACAAAACTTTACATTATAGTTTATGTTTTCATGAAAGACTTACCTGATTACTGACAACACTATTGATCATACCATGACTTTCTGTTTCCGTATACAAGAATGCCGATTCAATTAATGGTGACATAATACACTGAACCGGAAAGCCATGTGATTTCGTCAGCTGTGTATTTTCTTCTGCTATCAATATAAGTTGCACTCCAGCCGGATTTCGTTCAAAATGACGATAACCATCGTCGTGGGGTTGCTTCCTTCTTACATATTTCATTATTATTTATAATGTTAGATGTAACTCCGTTCCATCATATATGATGCTCTACCTGTAAGACGCTTAGCAAGTGTTGCAAATTAACATTGAAATTGGTGTATTGTAACCTGTAATATGAGATATTAACTTACATTTGTAAATACAAATATCAGTATGTTATTGTATTAATGCAATAACAAATTTAAAAGAAAGACAACATACCATAGCAAATGTGTAATTGACTGTTGATAAACAGTATGTGAGTGGTTCATACATTGCACGCATGCGGCGCTCTGCAAAGTCAAATATCGTCAGGTCACCAAAAGAATACAACTCTGCAAACAAAATAATAATGACTACATCAAATGCATAACATAAATAGGTTCATCGTGAAAAACTATGTAATATCCGAATCAGGTATCCTTTTAAATATTTTTTTTTATCTTTAAAAAAAGAACCCACAACACACAACCATATTCAGTTATAAACAACACTTATGCGCTCGTTATTATTAATCAACATTGGTGAACAATATAGGCAAACTCAGACATATTCAAATGTACAGCTTGATTTATAAATACTATTTCAAAAGCACTAAAAATCGCTTGGCGTGTGACAAGGTTGGACTGATAATAACCTTTACCTCGTCTCCTTAAGACAACTGCATGTTGACATATCACTCGGGTTTCTGAAGGTACAATGTGTCTGGTAGCTGCAATGTTTTCAGGTGTCTCCTGAAGCAAAACAGTATTTACACAACACATATATTACAAATGTATGAACATGATAGATGTTACGAATTTAATATAAAAGCTATCTTTTAAGAAATGTTATACGCGTCGTTCCATTTAAAATACAGGATAAAACATTCGGTTTGAATCTGCCAAAACCTTAAGAATTTTATAAACATATTTAGCTACGAAATTGATAAATAAAGATTTCTGGCGAATTGCAGATAGTATATTTTATTTTTTGCCTTCATAATGAATTTGAAATTGAAACAACTAAAGATTTAAACATACTACTTTGAACACCGACACAGCAATAATGATATGATATGAATATAATAATGACGCAAAATTGTTTTCTTAATATGTATATTATAATGAGAAATGACTCTTAATTATGTTTATATATCACATGTTAGGTTCGTAGAAATAGTCTTTGATTTTTAATATGTGTCTATTTAATTGGATTCACAGCTTTTCTTGTTGATATTAGTTGAAAGTTATACATGCATGTCTTTTCATACTAATTTTGGTAGACACATAAGACACACACGACTAGTTGATGTACATGGAAACATAGATGGAATTCAATTGGTGTATTGTGACCTATAATTTTAAGTTTTCATTTGTAAATACAAATAGCAGTATAATCTTATTGTATTTTCGAGAAAGAAAACAAAGAAATACAACATACCACATCATATGTGTAATTAAGTGTTAAATAGCGTGTAAATGGTTCACACATTGCACACATGCACTGCCCTGCACAGCCAAATTCGGAAGGGTCTCCAAAATATTCGAACTCTGCAAATAAATTAATAATGACTACATCCAAAGCAGTAACACAACATGGCTCATCATGAAATATTATGTAATGTCCGAAACTAAGTAATATGACTTCATTTTTACGGGTGATCCTGAAATAAGTTTTAAAATTACCTTAATTTTGATCAAGTATCCTTTTAATTCTTTATTTAATTTTTTAAGAAAAAGGGCACCGAAACTAGGTTTGATTGGTGACGTGGTACAACTGATATTGACTTATACCTTGTCTCCTTAAGATAACTGCATGTTGAAATATCATTCGGTTTTCTGAAGGTCCATATATAATGTTTCTGGCAACTGCCATGTATTCTGGTGTCTCCTGAAGCAAAACAATTTTAACACAAATAATTACAAATGTCTGAACATGAAATATGTTACGATTTTATTTATTAGCTATGTTTCAAGGATTGTTGTTTTGCGTCGTTCCATTTGAAACCAGGAAGAACAAGCATTTTCAATCCTCCAAAACGTAAGAAGTTTAAAAACATATTTAGCTACGAAACTAATACTGAGGAAATCCGGCTTATTGTAGATTTTGAACTTTGCCTTAAAAATTAAATTTAAATTTAAACCACTTAAAATATAAACATACTATCTTGAACACCGACACAGCAATAACGTAACCGGTAGATGTTGTCAGTCCGTAACAGGTCCATGTTGCAATAGTGTGATCCTCTTGCACCCTTAGATGGGCGGACACAAAATCACATCTGAAATATGCGTCAATGTTCACCTTCTTAAACTGACATATCGATATCGTCGTATCGAGATTTTCTGACCTGTCCTGTGTCACCACAACCTATAATATCAATTCCAATAATCACTTGAATGATATGAAATGAATAAATAATGACACAACAATGTTAATCATACACGCTTAAAATGATAATATTGTAAAGGCTATTTCAAGGAAAGTTATATATGCGTCGTTTTATTCTTAAAACAGGAAAAACCTTTTATTTGAAACCACCTAACTGTAAAGAAGATGTATAAACATATTTTGCTACGAAAATGATTGAGAAAATCTGGCTAATTGCAGATAGTATATTTTAAACTTTGCCTTTAGAAGGAATTTAAAAATGAAACCTGTTAATATAAACATAGTATTTTGAACACCGAAACAGCAATACCGTAACTGGTATGTGTTGACAGTTAAAGGTATGTTTTGTTTAATTTCATGACCATTTTGCACCCTTTCCTGGAAGGGAAATAGTTCGCACGTCACATATTATTCTGTTTGTACCTTCTGATTTTTAGATATCGTCGTATCGAGATTTTCGGGATCGTTTCCTTCGACACCTGTAATACAAATTCCATTGAACATGTTAATAACTATAATATATATGACAAATGAAATAAATATATTATCTATACATGTAAATCTGCAAACAAAAGGAGACATAACCATTCATTATGTGTTGTTATGGCAGTAAAGATAATTGTTCATTTTCCCAATTCGTATATTTCAGTATATTGACATTTTAACTAATTTACTACTTTGTTGAAATCGTACAAGAAATGAAGCATGTGTTTAAAGCCTCTTTGGAAATAAATTAAGGAAAAGAAGCAGCATATAGAAAAATAATGCTATTGACTAATACCATGGAGGTCAAACGAAATTTGGCTTTCTATATTGTTTTGAATAATTGAGTGTGTAATTGGTGTTGTCACACATACAAGTATAACTGCGGTACAGGTACACACAACATGAATGTTCATCGAAAATAACAACTTTACTTATACTTACAGCTTATCGAAGTTGGCACTTTTTTTTGTCAATATATTTTTGGTTCAAAACAGGACATTAACAAATGAAAATTCTATGCAGAAAGTTGTAAAAATGTTCTAATTAATTCAGTCGGCCACCAAGCGTGCATTCTACCTGAGATCTCTTTATTCGGTGTAAAGCGACATCTCAACATTATATTATCCCTGCGTAATGTATCGACCTATATCAACATCCGGGCCGACACATTCCGTCTCAGGTGGATAGAGGTATAGAAAATGATTCCTAAAACAAAGAAAATGCAAAGGCGGCAAAAAGTTTCTTTACGGGTTAGCCTGTTTGGCATGATAAGGCTGGTCCGGGTCGATACTTTACGCAGAGTCCATTACAAATCAGTGACTAACAATGAAATATTTGATAACCCTTAGGTGTGATGACAACAGAAAATCACAGGAATGTTCGTTTGGTGGTCATCTTTAACGTTGTTAGAATAATCAATGCCTTATTGAAAATGCCTTTTACTGAGAAGTTCAAAATCGGTTATTGGCATATAAACAACATATGTATGTTGCCAGAAACAAAATACATATAAACAAATAACTGGTATGTGTATACTCCTTTACGTATACTTCCCATCGTAGTTAAGATTTCCCCCGACATAAGCATTTACATATTTCCTTTTAAGTCTATACCATTATGATCGATCGATTTAGGGCCATCTTGGCACGCTTGTATCATTACCCTATAACACACGATTAAGACGGCTTTTTTAACTTCAACTGCAACATGTACTGTACAGTATTCAACATATAATAATTATATGTGGAACAGATTATATTCGTATACCATCTATAACCAAGAAGATCATTTTCATGTTGCTAATGGCGAAACTGTTTCCATACAATACCGTTAATACGTGCTCCTATTTAATATGTTATTAATTTAAAGACCAGCCATCGCGCTTTGCATCGAATGTCAATGTGCTTCTTACCACACGTGGTAAGAATCGATCAGCATACACATACACAAAGCTGGCCACTTTAAAGTGCTAGCTCTGTGTATATTCATTCGTGTTTGATCACGTAATAATGTGACGTGTATATCAAAGCCATCGCTATTTGTAAATTCGCTACACATATTGATACACGCTATCAGTCTCCTTTGCAGAGTTGTTTTTCTTACACTCACATAGTAATGAGGCGAAAGTGTTAGATAATGACACGCTATATGTGTTGCCTGCATGTATCGTAACGTCTTTTATAAGTGTAAATGAGTTAAACAGTACTAAAACATCAATGGGTATGTAAGAGCTTCACGAACAACGTTGATGAATGAATTAATGTTCGTCCTTTGATTATTGTATCATTCTCCAAGATTATATGTTTTCAACGAAAAAGAAAGGATTTGTCGAAAGTTCGCGTAACTGAAGAAACTACGTATATACGGTCCCCTTAATCGTTATAAAGAACAATAATGTCGATGCGAATGAAATATATACTCATTTTGTATTAAACCTTATATTAGAAAGATCGATGCTACTCTAATAGTAGCATGTTGCTCACGATTTAAGTTCGCGTCCAACACAATATTTTCCAATATAAATGTGATATTCTTTATTCGGCGATAGTCTTTTTTACCTATCCATATTTAATGTGTTTGATATTTGCTAAACCATGTAAGCAAAAGTTGTGTCCACAAACGACCTTTGCTACGAAACCCCGAAGCTCTACGCATGTACCATTGTCGTTCACTGTACAGAATGCATAGAGAAACATCAATGATATCCCCTTGTTCTATACATTTAAACATGCAAATGTCATATTCGGTTGAACAGAATATATAGTGAGACTGCAATAATGTATCGCATAGTATCTCCTCATGCATATTTTAAAATCAGTAAAAAAGAATATATAAATACATGCAATAACACAGTGTCCTAAAAAACCACTAAAACATGCACGATTGATAGTATAAAAAACAACTGAATATAAGAGAGAGAAAGACATGTAACTGTATACCCTCTTCTTATAATTAAACCATGTATATGAAATATATTGGTGAACTCTAACACTGCAGCATTTCGCAAAGTCGACTCTCCCACATTTGACCACTTCATTTTTGTTCAAAAGGAAATTTGGGAGAATTTAATGTCTAAGTGGCAAACAATGCAGTTTTCGGCAGAGACAGCTCGTTACAAGCTGGAGCTGGTTCACATGCATGTGAATCTGTATTGTTTGCAAACGTGTTAAATCGCCTTTGGCAGCGAAAGAGTTAGCCAAATATATAGATACACGCATGCTTACGTATGGAGATATTTAAGATGTAACATCCATGTATCTGAATAGAAGAACCACGATTAAACGTTATCAAAATGAAACGAGAAGAAAAAGAAATTCCTGGAAAAGAGTCGTCTCAAAACCAGATGAATCAGTATGTTATGACGATGTCTTCAGGAGTATAACCCTAAAATCCTGCCTCGGCTTTCCTTACTTCAATGTTTGACAAAGGTCGTTGTTACAAGCGTCATTCGCCTTCAACCAATGAAATAAATGCCATCAGTTGCGTGGGAACAATGTTGTGTGAAGCTATGGTGCGAGACAAACAGGACCATCACGTTAAATAGACTGACATCCGCGATATGACAGAAATACCGTTGAAAAGATGTATTCAATTGAATGATGTCGAAAAGATTCTAATGATATATGTATTTACAACATAATGAAC
Organism: Clinocardium nuttallii; assembly: GCA_031471495.1. Taxonomy (NCBI): domain Eukaryota; kingdom Metazoa; phylum Mollusca; class Bivalvia; order Cardiida; family Cardiidae; genus Clinocardium; species Clinocardium nuttallii. The sequence continues at coordinate 4,600 of JAUELF010273742.1, read as the reverse complement.
AAAATTACCTGTAGTGTTAGGGTAATCGATTTCCAACGACACCCCGTCAGCTTTTACATCCATTGATCCTTCTGTATTAGAACGTTTTACCTAAAGATTGAATGCCAAAACAACAATTAAACTGACAAATAACACTGTATAAATGAGTGTTTCATTTTCACAACAAAGGAGTAAAACAGAAAATTTGATATGGTTAACATTCGACCGTAGCTTTAAAGGTGCTGAACTCCAGAAAAGATATATTATAGTCAAAAGACTATCCAAACTTGTCTTGAAATATTATAATCATAATTCTGGGATAAATTAAAGAAATAATTACCGTTTCCAGTACCTAACTATTGGTCGTTTAAGCTTCATTTTTATTGGGTAGACATATCTAGTTAACCAAATTGTGTACATATTTATGACTTTCAATATACAGTTTTCAACATGTTCTGCCACGCTAGTTGTGAACTACTTTCATATCATGTATACTTTGTTATCACTATTAGCAATATTTGCAGAAGTTTAACATTTCAAAGTTTTGATCTCCATCTAGAGTTCATGCACCTTTAAACTTGATATCGGTGTTTACCAGATGTCATCTATCCAAATGTGGCCAAACATGTAGGAATATGTAACACCATAATCATACCGTCTTAGATAATGGAACTATTATGTTATGAGATAAACAACTCTTCTTGAGAGTCGTAATAATTGATTTCGGTGGATGCATAACACAAATTCGAATGGCGCTCGTACATGACCTTGAGTTATCGATTTATATTAAATTGTTTCATGTAGTATCAGCTTCGTAATTCATTTATACTTTAGTGTGTATTATGCAAAACAAGCTATTAATGAAATCAAGAACATAGCGCAGGAGCAGTTTTTATTGATTGTATGACGAATAGGAGTTAATTAGATCCAGGATATGGTTTTGGTTAAACAATTTGTTCGAGTTATCATATGCTCCAAGTTATCGAGAGTCCATTGTATCTGTGGTCTACGACATGTCTGTGGCACGTCCACCTTTCTTGTAATTAACTATGTTTGATCTGATAGGCTGTTAAGCATTGTAGTACAAACAGATTGTACATTGTCAGTTGAAATTAAGGTAACAGTTGGAATATCAAAGACTATGACAAAACATACCATATCATCTTCTCTTTCCTCACACCAATGTTCTTCTCTTGCAATATTAGTTATGTAATCCCGATGTGAGAGTATTTCATGGGTTGATTCTTGTTCAGCGGAGGGTGGCGATGTAAGTTCGTCACATTCTTCTAATTCACGTCCATGCGTCCTTCCTCCGACTTCACCCCCGTCGGCTGACTGCATACGCCATTCATTTAGATCGCCTTCGAGATCTACAGTTTGTGTACTTTTATCAGCGTGTTTTCCTTCTTCCTTAATAGCTGCCTTGCCATCTCTATCATCTGCAGATACAATGTATAAAACTATATGAAAGGGTCCAGAAGAGTACACTAGACATACTTTGATTTCCTTTATCGTTCGTTAAGTGATAGATACGAGCCAATTTCATTTCCCACCCATTACATATTTACAATACGGTGGTGTGTGGAAAATACGTATTTCTTACAGTATTGAATGTATTGTGACCTTGAATTAAAAATCGTGTCCTTGGTATTCAAAACCAATTGTATGCAAAGCGTTGTTTTTAGTCATGAAATATAGTTGTAAGAAACGTCCTGAATCGTTATTGAAATATGAGTTCGAGCAATAGATGGAAGATATTTCAGCAGGCATGTATCTTTCGAATTGTTTAAATACATATTTCAAATCTCTAAACGGATCATTCCCAAACGCTTGTAATTAAATGTCATAGTTATATTTGCAAATCTTGTGTTGATGTTGATATTAGAACTCAGAATAAATCACGTTTTATTACCTTCAAAAAGGACTTCTCTGAAATTGACGACTCTTAAATCAACATTATGTACGCAATCTGATGATTAACAATCATTTCCAAAATATACTCGAAGTTGCATTAATCAGATAAAGGTTAAACAGCGTTATGTAATTCATAACACTATGTAATGGGGGAAAAACGAAGTAATAATATACGAATACTACAATGGAAGATGGCATTGTGACGTTTGGAGGCCAAATTGTATCTGTAAAATGTGGCTGCACATATAAGGGTAAGGGTAAGATTCAAGAGGTGCGTAGACTCTCAAAACAATAGGCAATCATTCAGAAATACCATGTTCTCAGCTCCTTTTCGAGCAATCTTGGAAGCGAAGCTGTTTTTCAAATTTACGTGTAAATTCACGCCTAGCTCCGAAACCGGTGTTATCAAACAAGAAGGAAAAGTAGGTTCAACCGAAAGGTTCAAACACATGCTGATAGCTTACTTTTCACAAGCATTTAAGAAACACTGTACTCAAAACTAATTTATAATTTTTTCATATTTTTACCCTGGCCAAAATCCGTATACCCCGAAAGCAACTGTTATATGTCACCTTACCGATAAGTTGAACGATAAAGCTTAAACCAGTCCTTCAGAGTTTATAATAGATTTTTAGAAAACCGGAGTTATGGAAAAATAGACTGGACTTTGATTTAACGACATTGCGTCCACAGGGAGGCGCATATATTCTATTTGAGTGTCATTTGAGTTGACAATGCGTCAATGACGCAGGTTTTGTGCGCCATGGAAAACCGTGACTTAGTCTATCCACACGCAAATTCTTCCATGTGTTTCTTTCACCGTAGTTAATCACCTACATGCATCTCTTTTACAAACCACTAGATGTAACTCTTTCTAGTTATAAACCAGTGATCCCGTGCATTGGGAAATGTATAAGTTGGCTTTTGGGAACAGTATAGATCCAGATCAGCACATTCTGATAAAAAATATACACAGTTTACATGTATTTGGCACATACGTTTTAGAAGTTCCTGTCAACTCGTATGTATTCAAAGTAGAAGAAGCATAATATGTAAAGGCTGTTTCGAACCTGCAATGTTCTGGAATGTTAATCTAGTGGTCGATAAGACCAATAATCTCAGGACGTCGCGCATTTAGTATACCTGTTTTTGATTCTCTAATTGACCTTTGTCCTGCCACGTAAGCTGATATTGTGGTACCGACCAGTTTGGTATATGATATATGCTGTAACAGGATCACTGACGCCATAAATATTAACAGGATCAGTGTAGCTACGCACACTAGTAACAGGTACGGCAGCATCATGTATCTGTGCAAATAAAAATGTGTAATCAATATAATGAAAATCTGCATGTTTTTCTATATTGTGTTTGGTTTTAACTTTTATATAATTAAATCGTTCTTCGTGCTACATGGAATCCACTGTGGTCGAGTGGTTAGCGTCGGGGATTTGAAACCGGGTGTCCCGGGTTCGATTCCCAGTCGCGTAACTACGGTCATGGGCAAGGCACATTTTCTAGCCTATTACTGGTTTGTTGACTCAGGCATCATGCATAAGTGAACTATGCCGTGATATAACTGAACTTATGTTGAAAGCGGCGTAAAACCACAATGAAAGGATGAACCATATAGTTCAAATATCCGCATGGTACCCACCTATGGGACAGTAGTGGGTTTTTTCATCTGAATTTATTTAATATATTTTCATGCATATACGCGAGAAAATATATGATATAAGGCTGTGCATCATCCAATCTTAATGAAAGAAAATATAGTAATTGGACCATGCGGCTTGAACAGAAACAGCGAGAGCAGGGGAATGTGTTGTTAAGGCCTGTTTTACTGTAACAGAGACGATATTAAGGCGATCGGATTAATTAATCAAACACACATAAAGGTAAAAGGAGACTCTCAAGCACCGTGGCGATATGTATTTCTTATCCATATAAATGTTTCGCCGAACAAAAGTCGACAAATAAAGGGTTACGATTACAACTGCTGTATTTAACACATACTGTAATGTCACGAGTGAGAATATGTGAGTCATAAGTTAAAAATAATTCACCTTTAACGCAAATGTTGTTCAGGTTTGCATTTTCATCACTTAAAACCAACATTTGTACAATGTAAGGTTAATCGATAGGTGATGCTATATCATGCCATAATTAAGAAACATAATGATATAAAAGAGAAGGTCGGAATAAAAGTCGGTTTTTGAAACGAAAGTAAATAGTCCTATGCTTTATATAGATATAGATGTACACAAACACTATACATGTATCTAACGTATATCGCACTCGGACAAGTTTAAATTTCAGTAAAAAATGGGGGAAGCGGAAAATCATTCAAGACAATTTCGAATTGATTTTGTTTGGATATGTTGCAAGATTTCACTTCTCCCGACCACTTAGACATGTGACGGGTAAAGCAGTATATTTGTTGTGTTTTTTTTTTCATTTATACAAAACAATATAAATACATGTAATAAATATATATATCTTAAAGGTGCTGAACGACAGAAATCTGATAATATAGTCAAAGTTTAAAAACTGAGAAATAATTTCACTTTCGAGTACTAAAAACCTGTAAAATATTGATCGTATATGCTTCATTTCTACTGGGTAGTCCCTATACATACCCATTAAGCCATTTTTTACACATTTTCATGACTTTCAATTGACAATTCTTCAACACTTACTGCAAAAA
>JAUELF010273731.1:0-10737 GCA_031471495.1 Clinocardium nuttallii | reverse complement strand
TCGGTGACCCTTAGGTTGTTCGAGTTGTTGGTATCAGTGACCCTCGGATTGTTCCAGTTGTTGGTATCGGTGACCCTTAGGTTGTTCGAGTTGTTGGTATCAGTGACCCTCGGATTGTTCCAGTTGTTGGTATCGGTGACCCTCGGATTGTTCCAGTTGTTGGTATCGGTGACCCTCGGATTGTTCCAGTTGTTGGTATCAGTGACCCTTAGGTTGTTCGAGTTGTTGGTATCGGTGACCCTTAGGTTGTTCGAGTTGTTGGTATCAGTGACCCTCGGATTGTTCCAGTTCTTGGTATCGGTGACCCTCGGATTGTTCCAGTTGTTGGTATCGGTGACCCTTAGGTTGTTCGAGTTGTTGGTATAAGTGACCCTCGGATTGTTCCAGTTGTTGGTATCGGTGACCCTTAGGTTGTTCGAGTTGTTGGTATCGGTGACCCTCGGATTGTTCCAGTTGTTGGTATCGGTGACCCTCGGGTTGTTCCAACTTATTGTTTCGGTTGCCCTCTGGTTGTTCCAGTTGTTTGCATCGGTGGCCCTTGGGTTGGTCAATTTGTGAGTTTATCATTCTTTTCAGTTTCAGTTTTATTGCAATTTTAAGTCTTGCTACCTCTTGCTCTAGCTTCCCAGTTTTGTCATTCTGGTCATTGTACTTCTCACGTAATAATTTGATAGATTTTTCAAGTTCTTTAGTTCTCAATTTGTTTTCATTATCAACTATTTGCTTGGCACTTTTTTCCTGTGAATTAGAGCTGATACTTGGTTTATTCGTATAGGATTATTCCATACTAGGAGCCAAGTTGTCTGCTTTCCCTTGGTTGTTAATTCGACTATACATATTCGAAACATATTCTGCCTTCCCTGTATGTATAGTCGAATTGGTACACGTGTTTCTCAAAGGGAAGTTTCGAGTATAGTCGAATTGGTACGTGTTTCTCAATGTGATGTTTCGAGTACGTATACTCGCATTGGTACGTGTTTCTAAATGTGAGGTTTCGAGTACGTACAGTCGAATTGGTACGTGTTTCTCAATGTGAAATTTCGAGTAGGTATAGTTGAATTGGTGATATGTTTCTCAATGTGAAGTTTCGAGTACGTATTGTCGAATTGGTATGCGTGTGTCTCAATGTGAAGTTTTGTTCTTTGGCCTGTCCATGTAAAAGGGTAAGATCAGCCAGTCCAATTTTGGATCTCATGACAACATATTAGCCGTCCCACGAGAAAACCAACATTATGTCATCTGCGTAATGTATGGACCCAAAGCAGCCTGCGCAATCCGCGCAGACTGATCCGGGCCGACACAATCCGTATCAGGGGTATAGAGTAATGCTTTCTGAAACAGAAAATCAGCAGGTGGCGAAACGTGTCTTTCCGGATAAGCCAGGCCGGCATGCTTAGGCTGATCCGGGTCAATACTTTACGCAGAGTCCACACTGTTAGTTTTCTCACGGGACGGCTTATATTCCCTTTGTCCGTCGTTCGTTATTTAGCCAGTCCGATCTTTCTGGTTTCCGATTGCGAAACAAGCCTTTGGCTTAGATTAATCACTCTTGATGTCTGCTTCTTGGAAACGTAACCAGTACTCGCGCCGTAGTCATGGAAAATCATCCCAAAGGCAGAACCCGCTCATCAGGGGACTCGAACCAGGGACCTTTGACACGAGAGGCCGACGCTCTACCTCTGCACTACTGTCTTCCAAAAGAGAACGTTCTCGTAATAATGTATTTCATGCATCCTAGATAGAATATGGAGAACTTATATCACCAAAAGAGGACTTAACATTTACGTTGATCGATGTAAACTTAACCCTTTGCCTCATACGACAATTCTGCAGCAGACGACTTAAAACATATTTTGTCAAAAAATTGAAAATCTCTATAATTGAATGGATAACCTTATAATGACTAAAAGTGGAAAACATTATAGCAAAAGGAGAAATTGCACGTTATGTGCAATTTATTCTTTTGTCACTATGTTTTCAAAAATACGTCTGCTGTAGAGGCGTCAGAATGACGTATAGGCATATGAAGGAAAGGGTAAAACGGCAAAAAGTTTGAAAACATTGTGGTAAAAAGAAAACTTGATCTTATTAAAGTCTTTTTCATTTAAGATAGCATAAGGAGAACTGATATCACCAAAGGCGAACTGTACATTTTCATTTATCATATTAATTGTTAACGGCATAAAGGTTGAATACATTGTGGTGAAAAGAGAATTTTTCGTAATAACGTCTTTCATGCTTTATGGAAAGCACATGGACAACTGCTATCAACAACAGCGGACTGGACATTTCAATTTACTGTCATAAACTTAAACGGCAAAAAGGTTGAAAGCATTGTGGTGAAAAGATAACATGAGCGTCATAAAGTCTAACGTGCATCTTATAGAAAGCCTTGGGAGAACGCTGATATCACAAACAATGGACTGAAAATTTACATTAATCGTTATAAACTAAAACGGCATAAAGGTTGAACACATTGTTGTAAAAGGAGAACGTTTTCTTAATAACTTCTTTTATGCATTCTTGATAGCATACGGAGAACTTATATCACCAACAGCAGACTGGATATTTCCATTTATTTTATTAAACGGCAAAAAGGTTGAAAACATTGTGGTGAAAAGAGTACATGCACGTCATAAAGTCTAACACACATCTTGGTTAGGCTCGGGCGAACTGATATCAACAAAAGCGGATTGAACATTTACATTGAACGAAAAAGAAATTAATTTAAACGTATTATAAAAGAAAAATGGTAACAAGGGAATTTTCTGTTAGCAATTTCTGATTTCCCCACACAGTGCTTAAAGTAACGCTGCAACACACGCGTGACATATCGTCTCTATAAGAGGAAAGGTTGAAGCGTTCAGTTTGTGGCACGTCGAGTTCTTCTGTCTGTTTACTTCCTTGAAGCGTCGAGATCGTAAATGTCAGGCGTAAACTCCTCTTTACAGACACCGGCGTCTCCAGACGTCTTTACAGGGGGAGTAATAATAAATTAGCCGACCCGCAAGAAAACCAACATTGTGGACTCTGTGTAAAGTATCGACCCGGATCATCCTAAGCATGCCGCGAAGTCTAACAGGGACATATTTTGTTCGCCTCCTGTGGATTCTCTGATTCAGGAGTAATTACGCTATACCTTTATGCCCCTGAGACGACGTGTCGGCCCGGATCAGTTTGCGAGGACTGCGCAGGCTGATATGGGTCTATACATTACGCAGAGGCCATAATGTTTGTTTTCTCGCGGATCGGCTCATTTATTATGTAGCTTTCTTTTCAATCCTAGAAAATATGATTATGCATTGAATTTCATATCGGAAATTACTAAATAAAAAATTGTTTATACCAATGTTAGTTTTTTGCTGGACTGCTTTATTACCGAACCCTTTTTTCAAATACAATAAATCGGCAGCTGGTATCTATGGAAACAACAGGGTAAACTCTCTATACATGAAACTATAATTATCAAAAAGAGTGAGAAGTTGCTTATTACACGTTTTCCCATAATGATTTCATTGCATGCGTGGCATCATGCATCTTTATTTTGGAAAGGAATACAACATTATGTGAAAAAAATAAGACGAAAACATAGTACGAAGGATACAACATGTTTATGATGTCACCTTTTACCTCGATGTTTCACTTCTGTGTCATACTTGCAGTTTTAAACACCAACGTGTGCTTTAAGACAGTCGGTAGCGACGCGGCATATCAATCCAGGGGTTCTAAGTTAGAATCTAGGCTCGGCCAACATTCTTTCTGACATTCGATTAAAGTCAATGGGAGAAGCGTCATTCGTCTTCCAACAATGGGCAAACAGTATATGTGGGAAAGCAGCCAGTTGCTTGGAAAGTTTTTAATGTGGATTACTGGTGTGAGGTTGCCAGAAAACATATATGAAGGTGAACTGGCCGCCGTGATATGACTGAGCAATTGTTGAAAACGGCGTAAAACCATAATCAATCGATCAATCAAGCTTTCATACATGTATTTGGAGGCCTTTGCCAAATTGAAGCCTCCGACAAATCTGCAAAATTTTCTGGCCTCGTCGAATTTCAAATAAAGACCTGCTAGACATGACAGAGTCCACCTGCATTATTCAACAAATCCAACAAAAACGCTTCCGATGGCTAGGACATGTCCTCAGAATGCCAGGTCCAAACATCACCAAAGTGGCCCTTCGATGGACACCACAGGGGAAGAGGCCCAGAGGCAGACCAAAGGACCACCTGGCGTAGAACAGTTGAGGCGGAGCTGCGAGCATTAGGATTGACCTGGGGAGAGGCTGAAGCAAAGGCCCAAAACCGGGTTGAATGGCGAGATCTTGTGGCGACCTTATGCTCCAACCGGAGCGAAGAGGATTAGCTAGCTATTAAAAATATAAGTCGCGCGCTCCTGCGCGGCGACTAATTACACACAGTTCATGATTGTATCCATTGATAATGCTATTCATTCAATGGTACGATAAAATCTAACATACTGACATACAGACATGTTTTTTTATCAGATTCAGTATGAATTGTCCATTCATGAGCGTTCTTAAGTATAAACAGGCCTAGATGTATGTCACAATTAGCTTACCTCTTTGTATAACGTTCACACGGATTGATTGTCAATCTGCCAATTGGTACGACCAATATTTTGCAAAGGAAACAAAGTTTTCATAAGACTGCATGTATCTCTTTAGTTTGTGTGCATACATACACTGACATTTTGTTTATACATTAGTTATTAATTATCTTAATGATCTGCATTGACGGCTAGTCCCACACCAGTACCCAACACTTTTCCAAGTAACTGGCTGCTTTTCCACATTGAATGTTTGTCCTTTGCTTGCAGATGAGTGACGATAGTCCCACTGACTAACGTCGTAAAGAATGTTGGCCGAGCTGTTGTTCGAAATTACAACCGTTGGATTGACAGTCCGCGTCGCTACCAACTAAGCTACCGGGGCTCGCTTGATTTGACAAGAACCGATTTAAGAACTGTAAAATATTGTCAATTGAACGCACAATCATGATACAGAGTTTGGAAACATTGTGGGAAAAAGACAATTGCTGAAACTGGAACGATAACATACATATTATTTTGAATACTGGTATATCATACGGATAGGAATTTAAAGAAAAGGACACACTTTATGTATGTTTTAACAGTTATTGTTGAATTTGTTTCGTTTCTTAAATTAGGTTCAACACATTCTACGTTAACAGAGATTGTATCTCTCAAAACATCAAATAGGCGTCCCAAGAGAAAACCAACATAATGGTCCGCGCTGGCTAATCCTGGCCGACACATTCCGTCTCAGTGGAGTAGGTGTAGAGATATGATTCCAAAATTCACGCGAAAAGTGTTTATCCGGGTGAGCCTTCGCGGCACGCTTCAGACTGATCCGGGTCGATACTTTACAACGTTGAACGCCATTTAAAACAGCTTTCATGATATATAACGGCGATAAGTTCTCGTTAATATGTGTTCCCTGGCTTCCTTACACCTTACACCTGTACTCCACACAACATTATTCCTAGACAACTGGCTACCTTCGGCCAAATGCAATTTAGCTCTTTGACGACGGATGAATGTCGTTAGTCACAATGGCTTTTGGCAATCATCGAAGTAATGGTAGTAGTAGAAGTAGTAGTAGGAATAGTAGTAGAAATAGTAGTAGTAGTCGTTGTAATAGTAGAAGTAGTAGTAGAAATAGTAGTAGAAATAGTAGTAGAAATAGTAGAAATAGTAGTAGAAATAGTAGTAGTAGTAGAAGTAGAAGTAGTAGTAGTAGAAGTAGTAGTACTAGAAGTAGTAGTACTAAAGGTAGTAGTACTAGTAGTAGGAGTACTAGAAGTAGTAGTACTAGAAGTAGTAGTAGTAGTAGTAGACGTAGTAGTACTAGAAGTAGTAGTACTAGAAGTAGTAGTACTAGAAGTAGAAGTACCAGAAGTAGTAGTAGAAGTAGTAGTACTAGTAGTAGGAGTACTAGAAGTAGTAGTAGTAGTAGACGTAGTAGTACTAGAAGTAGTAGTACTATAAGTAGTAGTACCAGAAGTAGTACTATAAGTAGTAGTAATATAAGTAGTAGTACTAAAAGTACTAGAAGTTCTAGAAGTAGTAGTAGTAACAGTAGTAGAAGTAGTAGTAGTAACAGTAGTAGAAGTAGTAGTAGTAGTAGTAGTAATAGTAATAGTGGTAGTAGTAGTAGTAATAGTAGTAGTAGTAGTAGTAGTAGTATTAATAGTAGTAGTAGTAGTAATAGTAGTAGATAGCTCGAATGAAATAAAGATACTCTGACGGATTTAATTTTGGAAAATCGCCTTTACGGAGCCTTTGTTTCCCATGAATATCTTTAAAGAGTGAGAAGCCATATTCAGACAGCAAGTTTGTAATCCGCAACTTTATTTCTGGCGCCCGAAATTCCATTTGTATGTATCGTACGTCTATGTTATTCAATAATTCTTTACCGCCCTTCAATGCATTCAATTCATAGCCTTCAATATCCATTTTCATAAATACCGACTTTCCCTTTGCAAGTGACTGCAGCTCATCAAGTTTTATAACCTCCGTTGTTATCTTCTTTATCACGTCAAAAGCCGCGTGTGGTACATCCTCTAGCCTTGACGCCCCGACATTATCTTTCGTGAGCTTTAGTTTAGCCACACCACGCTCGTACGACAAGGCATTCCAGATCAGAGTTACATTTTCTGTCAGGTTACTTAAGGCCAATGAAGTATGTACCATACGAATGTTTTCAAAGTTTGCATCAACACAAACAACTCGTCTTGACATCCAGGCCGCTACCAGAGTGTATACACCAATATTACAACCGATATCAAGTACCATCATATCAGGATTCGCGTTGAGTACACTCATCATGTTTTTGATGTAACGGTCCTCCCAGCCGCCTGTTCGTTTGATGGATCTGGCAATGAAATCTCTGTGTGGGTTATACGTACAAATTGGAATGTCTTTCACAAGTTTTAGCGGCAACTTGGTGCAGTTAACACCGTGCCCACACGCATCATCCGTACAGATTGTCCTCACACAAGGTCTAGCACTATTCAAATCCAGTTCTTTAACACACGGAAAGCGGTAATAATTCTCTACAGGGTTGGAGGAGTGTTCATTCAATGGTCGCTTATGAGAGGTGTTTTCATCCAGTGGTCGCTTATTAGAGGTGTTATTATCCAATGGTTGATCGATGTTTTGTTCCATGAATACGGGTATGTTAACCGCATACATCAGCGGTTGTGGTTTTGACAAGTGACTTATATGTGTCTGACGTATGTATGAAAACACGTAAACGGTTCCACATAATAATAAAATCACAAATAACACAGGCTTTAGATACTCCATTCCTGCCCTAGTACACTCCAGAACACAGGTAACAATAAGAGCATTGTGCGAGATGTAAAACAAACAACTCCGTATATCTCATAACCCACTATTGTACATAAACTTTGACATAGTTTTTTTTTAACTATCCCCCAATGATTTTAACACGTTTAAACCCTATATTTATATTGTTTTGAAAAACGATTTTTTACATTCCATATATTCCTACCTCAACTTATCAGAAAAGGCTGACTGATATTACACACAACCTTTTATAATGTTAAATATTTATATGTTTATTGGCTATAAGTATGTATTAGTTAATGCTAAAAAGTGAGATATGTTCTGTAATGTTATGTTTGCGCATATTGGTCGCTCTGTCTAACTGCAAACAAGGTGTTGTTTTGTATTTGAGAAGGTGTTCAGACGTATATAGTAAATATTGATAGACCTTTTTTTCCATTTTGCAGACGCATCTGCATCAATCGACTTTAAACAACATTGTGACAATAGGAGAAATTGTCAATTGTGAGCAAATTTTCGTTTGGCCACAATGTTTTCAATACTTAATTAATTTAATATAGATTTTTCCATAGCTGTGTCTGTATTTGAAAGTCGCCGTGCAGATGTGTTATATATTGTTAAACAAGTTAAGGGTGATCTAATATGCGACTCTTCGCACAATTAAATAAGTTCAATCGATATTTTTGTTAAAGGGTTGAACATTTTAATTCAATGGTCCTTGTTCGCTATTGAAAAGAATTGGTTTTAACAGCTTGTCAGGCTTGCGTGTAAACCTACATGTATCCTTGATTTTCTTTCTCCTATTTCCATTTAATATGCAACAAATTTCGCTTTTATGCTGTCTACAATGAGTACTTTGTGAAATGATATTTAAAAATGACACGTCTTGGTGTGTTGGCTAATATGGTATTGTCTCATGCTACATTTTTGTTATGTGCAAACAAGTGGGCAAAGTGAGCCTTTGTCATCGAGTGTTGCCATTCGGCAAGCATAAATTTTTAAAAAAACACACCTATATTGTCCAATTATGCTCGCCAATTGGCTATATAGCCGAGTGCGAGGGTAAACAACGCCAGAAGACGAAACAAATCTACCTGTCCTAATTATATTTTTGTGTGTGTCAATATATTGCGTTGTTTTATTATTCGATATGATATGTGAACAAGTGTAAATAAGATATAGATTTCCGAATGAAATTGGATGAATTACATTTCAGCGTAGTTTTAGTCATACACAATAGGCTATAAATACACTTACAGGAGAAAGTTGGTGCAAAGGCATCACTGACGGCGGAAGAATACATTTATTTCTTTTTACAACACGTCATAAAAAAAGGTTTTCAATTGAATCATCGTGACATTCGTGATATTCATTAGTCTAAATGCGAACATGGTGCTTTTATTAAGGACTCATTCTACAAATAAAATCAGGATTTTTTCTGCGAAATTTGGAAGTTTTGTTGCTATCGATAAAACCACAAAAACAGCCCCAATTTTGAATAACATGCAATAACAGGCAAAGCAATAAAATAAAAACATATTAAGACGAGTGCCCGGTTTGATATCCCCGAGGCTAACCACTCGACCACGGCGGATTCTCCACAATGTATTCGACTCAATTAAATAATTATACTTTAATTTAAGGGGTTTAATATTTTTGAGAAGAAGATCTGAAGGCCGGCCGTTTGCTGCAAAAGAAACATGAGCCGTCCAGCGAGAAAACCAACATTATGGCATCTGCGAAATGTATCGACCAGATCAGCCTGCGCATTCCACACAGACTGATCCGGCCCGACACATTTCGTCTCCGAGGTTTAGAGGTATAGAGGAATGATTACTGAAACATAAAACCAACAGGAGGTGACACGTGTCTGTCCGGGTAGCCTGCGCGGCATCCTTAATTGGGCTGAGTAAGGTCAACACTTTACGCAGAGTCTCTCGGCTCATATATGAGAAAGGGTAAAGCAACTTTATTGATCCCGCTATACGATTTAAATGTCGAATACGACATTGAGCACCGGGTGCGAAAAATGCTCATCAAGAAAACGCTACACGTTATTGTCGTTTGATCTAAGACATATAATCATTATGGGCAAAGACAAATCGAGATTACGCAAACCTTATACAACGATCAAGAAGGGTGATATAGATAAGATAAATAAGATATTTGAAAAGTTCTTATCTATAAAGAACGTTCAGATCTACATATGTGTGCGTTCCCCCCCCCACTCTCCCGATATTGAAAGGAACATGGAAACGTATAAACTATATTTTCTGGTTGTGTGCCCATTACCATCCGCTATAATATCGGTTTCCGAGTCTAGCTGGTAAGTATAATAATTGTTAAAATACTCAAAAGAACGCGCAAGTATTTTCACGTTCTAACTTCCTTATTTGACACTAAAACCTTATACTGTGGATACTCAAAATAATTGTCTCACTGAGATGATTAGTTTAAGTACCTACAACATAGAGTTTGGCTAAAATATTAGAGAAATATTTATCTGTTTTTTAGTAGGTTAAAATATAAGAGAGATATTGATGGACAATGACACGTAAACTCCTAACCCAATGACCGTCTAGTCCTGTGTTTGATTTTTAGTTGAGTCGTGCTTTATGAAAGTCAACGTTAGTGTTTTCATGGATACTATAGAATAAGAAACGTCGTCGTGTTAATGCTATTTAACACACTTTATTGGAACCTTGAGTAGCTTACTTGGTACACGTATCGTTAAGCAGTAAACGATGGTTTCAACCACAGTTCAGTGATATGGACGTATCATAGCGTGTATGCAACTTAGGTGCAGTTTTTTTAGCCAATAAAAAGAATCTTTATTCTGTCCGACACACTCGATTGTCGAACGCGGTTGCTGCATCAGACACAAAAGCCTTGTGATGTATGAGAATCGAGTAGTTTTTAACGATTAATTGTTGGTTTGAGTAGACCTGGCTTGGCTTTAAACACGACAACGATACTGGATATATAAATTATCAGAGCATCCCCAGTGTACCAGTAACTTGTCATAGTCGAGTGGTAAGCGTGTTTCATTAGTAACCAGATATTCCGGGTTCGATCCCACTAATGGGGGCGGGCGGTCGTGGTCGAGATCCATGTGTGCAAGGCATATGTCCTAGCCTAGCAAATGAACTGTTTACCTGATATGATATTTAACCCTTCCCACATGCAATAAATATACAGCAGACGACCTTAAAAGCATATATAAACAAACAGTTGAAAGCATCTACAAATGAAATTTAAGTTATTGTAATCAGTTGAAAACATTTTGGCAATTTCTCCCTTTTGTTGGTTGATTGGGGTTTAACGCCGTTTTTAACAGTTTCTCAGTCATATCACGGCGGCCAGTTCACCTACTCATGTGTTTCC
>JAUELF010273720.1:0-10737 GCA_031471495.1 Clinocardium nuttallii | reverse complement strand
GTGCAATTTCTCCTTTTGTCACTATGTTTTCAAAAAGCCGTCTGCTGCAGAGGCGTCGGAAAGCGTCTATATGAGGGAAAGGGTTAACCAGTAGTACTTAGGCCACACTAAAGGTGTGAGTACTGGTTCCATCACCAGTAAGCACTGCCAGACATAGAACATGCTTAATCATACCTGAAAAGTTGTGTCGCAATCTATGTAAAATATTTAAGTATAAACTTAGACTTAAGGTGAGTGTAGGAATTCAGCCAAGGTGAACTGACATTGAATCTGTTGATTATTCTATTGTAGGTTACTCCCCCTTGCACACCTGTGTTGAACTTGGAGATTTGAAGGCCATGAAGTTTCTCAATGAGAAAGGAGCCCAAACTTACCTTAACTTAAACATACAGGTAACTTTGGCAAAAACATGAAAATAATCCATAACTAAGATTTTAATTATTAAACATAGTTGAAAACACTGTGGCAAATGGAGAAATTGCTTATTATGATCAATTTCTCCTTTGCCACAATGTTTTCAAAAATTGTCTGCTTCTGAGGCGTTGAAAAGCGTCTGTATGTGAATAAACAATCTTTCTTTTTCCAACATTGTTTTCAACTTGATATCAATTTTTCCAATTTTACATCTTTTTCGTCAGGTATTATTAAAGCAGTTAATAATGAAAACATTAACGCAGGTAAATGGTATACTGAAGATAAAATTCAAAACCTGAATGTCATCTTAACCCCTTTCCCACATACAGACATATTTTGATTCTGTAACTGACAACTTCAAAAAGGATTATTAGCTCTTTTTCAGCAATTTCTCTGTTTGTCACAATGTCTTCAATTCTTATCAATAGTTATACTTTTATTTCTATAGATATTTCAATTCTTGCCTGGATGTTTTCTAAATATCTGCTGTATTAAACCTTTCCCTCATACATCAATTCTGCAGCAGACGACTTTGAACATATTTTGTCAAAAAATAGAAAACCTTAAAGTGGAAAACATTGTGGCAAAAGGAGAAATTGCTTGTTTTGAGCAATTTCTTCTTTTGTCACTGTTTTTAAAAAGCTGTCTGCTGCAGAGCATCTATATGAGGGAAAGGGTTAAGACATAAATGTGATATAGGCCCGGACATCTGGAATTGTCCAGGTAATCATATCTCTGTCACAGAGGGACGCACATTTGTCCCAGAAAATCATAACAAACGCTCTATGAAGTACTCATGACATATTGACACTATTGCGTTAATTGGCAAGTGTGTCGGTGTGGTCATCGCAAATGAACCGAAAATTGATTTAATGGGCTATTGTTGTGTTGAATGAGTTGAAGAGCATACTGGTTAACTAGTTAGTTGTGTGAAAATGCCGAAATTAGGTACATTTTTCTGACGTAAAATATGTCTAAAATAACCCCCGGATATGCCCTAGGCTAGAATGCATTGCAGTCTTTCCTCATTTCAAAAAAATTCTGGCTGGGCATGCTCCCGGAATTCATAGATTGGTGGTCATAAGCTGGCTGTCCCGGAAACGTCACAAAAAATGATCACATGTATTATTTATTCTTACTCTTCCTTATCAGTCGTGAACAAATCATCCATTCATCTGTGAATACCTCCAATACTTTTATTTTACTATATTTGCAGGATGGCAAAGCTGGCCGAAGTGTGTTGTTCTATGCTACAGAGTTTAAGCGAGCGAGTATGGTGGACTACCTCATCCTTTGTGGAGTGAATGTGGATTTACAGAACTATGCAGGTAAAGCGTTTGTTAGAATGTTGTTCATCGCAAACATTCTTAACTATTTTACCTCTACAGTGGACAACTTTTAACACTTATGTTTTCAACTCAATTCAATATTAATTTTTTGCCTAGATGCTTTCAATGCTGTCTGCAGTGGGAAAAGCTTAACAGGTGGAAATTAAGGAATGTTTAGTATATACATATAAGTACGTATAAATAACAAGTTATATTCCACTAAAAAATAGGTCAACTTTTGTACATTGGAAAAGGCTTATTTTCAAAAAATGATTTGGCATTTAAAATGCTTTGTGCAGCCAAATTATCATACGTATATCATGTTCATTAGCAGAAGCATTTCTATGCATCAGCATGAAACAATTTTTTAAAACAATATGCAAAAAGGAGACATTGCTCATCATGCACAATTTCTTTGTTTGCCTCTTTGTTTTCAAATCTTTTCAAGGTAATTTCAATGATGTCTGCTTCAGATTTGTTGTGTGTTGGCAGTGTTTAAAAAATAACCTTTTGCCCAATATAGATGCCTTTTGAAAAACATTCTGAAAAAAAAACAGGAATTGAACTTTACAAACAGTCTTTCTTTTTTTCCACATTAATTTTTCTTCTGCCCCAAAACTGCTGGTCCAAGTAGTACATGTATATTGCTAATTAAAACAATTGTCATTTCTAGGTGTGTCTGCATTGATGACGGCACAAGCTGGTGGTTTTGATGGAATCACACATATGTTAACCCGTGCATTAGAGAATCAAAAACTACCAGATGATGGTTTTGCTTCGATACCAAAAAAGGTAGAGTATGATGAGTATATTTGTTTGTTTGTTTGGTGTTTAACTCCAATTTCAAAAGTTTCTCTGTTATATCAGTGTATTTCCTGGGTAAATTACCAGTATAAATGTGGTTGTAGTAATCTTTGGTACTTAGAAATCAATTGATATTAAAATGTGAAACTTTGTCTATTTACACTTTATATGATATAAAGTGTTTACCGACTTTCTTCCCTTAGGAAGACATATTATACAAAGTATTTGTCTATTTACTTGAAGAATGAACTTGAAAGGGTTTGATCCTTTGCTTTCAGCAGTCATGTTTAATTGTAATTGGGCGACTTACGAGTAATCCCTCCAAGTGTGTACAAATTTGAACAGGGACATACATACTAATTTATTTAAATAATGGTTTCGTTCATTTCAGCTACCAATTGCTCCAATACCAAGTAAAGCCAAGCTAATTGTATCAGATTCTCCAGTATTTAGGTCAAGGTCAAATTCATTGTCATTTGAAGGCCGACCTACGCCTGTGTCACGTACCTCATCAACGTCTAGTAGTTCACCGATGGATTTGTCTCTACATCGTAAAAATCAATCACCTTCTAATGACTCTGCAAGGAGGAGCAAGCAGAACGTGGTTGATGTAGATCTCGTTGATATTATGCCAATATCTGAGGCCGATAAACTCGCTACTAGGGTCAGGAAAGAGAAGCATGCACAGATTATTGCTGCATTAGAAGGTAGAAACAGTTTTAATCCGCAACAATCCTATGTGACTAAAGTGGAAAGGCCAAAAGGTTTGAGTGACCAATTAACCAACAGTGTCAGAAGTAATATGCAACAGTTTTACGAAGTCAAAACGTTAAAAGATATTTATGATTTCAATAATGTAAAAATAAAACAAGAACCACCAGACTCTGGTGAGATTTGGGGTCAAAGTTCACTTCAGCCTATGGAGACAGACACAGTGACACACAGTGTGGTGAACAAAATGGAGGAGAAACCTGGAACTCACATCAATGTTGGTAGTCAGAATGTGTTAAATGTTATAGAAGACACTGTAAGTGAGACAACAGCTCCAGTTTTACACGAAGGTTTAAGCGAGAGAACGGATATGGAGACAGATGATTTACATATTATGCCTGTGTTAAGCAGAGCTGTGTCTTTAACAGATGGTTCGAGTGTGGCTGTAGCGGAAATAATTCCTGTGTGTACAGATACAACTGACAGTCTGAATGGATCTCCTGTTATATCAATAAGAGAAGTTGAGGGTCTGTCTACAGAAATATCAAACTCTGTTATGATCACTGGGATTTTATCAAGATCACAGGGTTCATCTAGCGCTGATAAATCTATTGAAATGTCAATGGAAGTAGATACTGACTCTGTTATTTCTGATGGTGATTTAACGAATAGTGGAATAGAAGTAGCAGAGACTACTAAAGACAGTGATTTAATTGATGACAACAACTCTGTTCACAGTAGTAATTGTGATAACATAGAACATGACACAGAGATGGATATCAATGCTATTGAAATGGACGCTGAACATGAAGATGATGAGGAAATTGAGGGTTCTCTGGTAATTGATGAAAACGCCCCTGTTGAGAGTATACCTTATGCGTCTAACAACTGTGTAACAAAACAAACAGAGGTCTTTAAAAATGATCAGGAGGATAGAAGTAAGAATGGAAACGAAGAAGAGACCATTTATTCATCAGAAGTATTAATAAATCATGATAAGGTGGAGAAATTAGATAACATTGAAGGTCAAAATGACAATTGTCAAAATGTATTTAAACTATCACAACCTGTCCTTGATCTTATCAACATAAAAAGCAAACATAATATTTCGGATAGTAATCCAGATGAACTGGCACCAATCATTTATCAACATTCTAAAGGCATTCCAGAATCATCTCACGAAATTCATGTTATGAATGACTCTTCAAAGTCTCCATTGACGAATGAAAATAACACTGAAAGTGTAAACAATTCAGAAGGAGAAAGTAATTGCAGTGAAGCCAATACAAATGACAATTCATTGACAAAAACTAATTCCTCGGCGGAAAAAAGGAACAACTTCGATAGTGCTATCAAAGAAACAAATTTAATTCAGGATTCTGAAAATCAGTTAAAACAATCAGACCACGTAGAACCAGACAAAAGTAAAAGTTCCGATACTGATCAAGACTCGTATAAAGACACAGTATTTCGTAGCGGGTATTCCAAGACCTTGTATGTTCGAGATGGAGACAGTTACAAACCTATTAAGATATTCATTGATGACTCTGTTCAGTCCTCCATGTTACTTCAACAGATGATGGAGCGGACATTAGTACAGTCTGGTACAACGTCAGTGCCCTTAGTGACATCTGATAGCAACACAGGGAAAAGTGTTAATGATACAGTGCTTGTACAACCCCCTTCTAACGTTAGCTCTTCAACAAACGAAATATCAGATCACATAAATGAAACGACTTCTAATCTAACCTTACCAATGTCTTTGAATGGTGTTGGTTCAAGCAATTTAAATCAGGAAATTGCAAATAAAACTGATACAATAGTTGAAAAACCTGCGATTCAATTTATAGAAAGTTCTCAAGAAGATAAGGCAACGGTTGACACAGAAAATGGAGTTTCATTCAGTTACCCTGGGAACCTTTCAGTGCAAAAGGTAAACATTGACAAAAAGTTACCTAGCATTGAACCCAGCAATAAAGAAGTGAAAACAGTGGCTTCCACTAAAGTAACAAATGCAAATGAATCTTTTAAAGTAGCTAAATCAGACAGTGTTTTTGTAGATCATATGAAAAACTCACACACCGATCCAAACGTAATATTTTCCACTTTTAAATGGAAACAAAAACCTACCACATCCACAGCACGTAAGCGACCCCCTTCTACCCAAAGTTCAACCAGTCGTAAGTCAGGAACAAGTGCTGCAGCAGCACCTCAATCCAAAGTATTAGATCAATCTAAAGTATCTAAAGTATCAAGTCTTCTACAAAACCGTACTGCGGTTTCTACGTCAGAAGGGACATTAACCTGGGTAAATCCAGATATCAAAAGTAGACTGTCTAAAGCATTGCAATCGCCACAACGTAAATTAGGTAGTAAAGGGCCAGTCACAAGTTCAGACGGAGAACCAAATCATCAAACAAATCGGGGAGTCATTTCAGCTGAAGGACCTTCAGAGAACATTCAAACAACATTGATATCAGAAACAAGTCATGAGGGAAAAAAGGTTTTTAAAACTGTGCATACCATTTAAGTGATTATAGACTTCCAAATCAAGGGCATTTGTAAATTGTATAACCGAATGGAAAATAAATAGCAGTGTAGTTAACCCTTTCCCACACAAGCCAATTCAAAAAAACAAATTGGCAAAAATATCTCCATAAATGAGAGTTTATACATCAAATAGAGTTAAAAACATTGTGACAAAAGGGGAAAGCAATCATCATGAGCAATTTCTCCATTTGCCACAATGTTTACAAAAGTTGTCTACTGCAAATGCGTCGGAATGGGTCTGCAAGTGGGAAAGGGTTAATTAAAAGCAGAGTAGAAAAAAATAAACCCATTACCTGAAACAGAAGTCTTCAGACAGTGTTTGCAGAAGACAATTTTGAGAAACATTGAGGGAAAGTAGAAATTGCTCAAAACAAACAATTTCTCTTTTTCAAGCAACACATTCAATTTAAAAAGAATTTTTAGCTTGAATATTCGAAGAATTAGAGAGCTATACTACTCACCTTGGTTAAGGTTTTGCATGCAAGTACTTATATATTACATGTATTGTATTGAAACTTTATACAACCTTACCTATTAAACTATCACACCTATGTTTGATAACTCTATCCTGCATGTTATGGCTCTTTGTTTACTTAGAAATTCTGATTAAAGCTTTGCGTGCAACTTAAATAAGAGTCCATATCTCAGTATTCACTTGATGCTTTGCATTGAAACTTTATACAACTCTACCAAACTATCACACTTTTGTAGATTATCAAGTTAGATAACTCTATCCTGCACTTTATATAAGTTATGGCCCTTTTTTAACTTGGAAATTCTGGTTAATGTTTTGTGTGCTACTAAACTTAGAGTCCATATCTCAGTACATGTATTTACTTGATGCATTACATTGAAACTTTCTACAATGCTTCCCAACTATCACACCTATAGAATGAATCAAGTTTATAACTATCCTGCATTTTATGCAAATTATGGCTTTTTTTACTTAAAAATTCTTGTTGAAGTTTTTCGTACAACTAAATTAAGAGTCCATATCTCAGTATTCACTTGATGCATTGCATTTCAACTAGATTACAACCCTTCCCAACTATCCCACCTATGTAGATTAGCAAGTTAGATAACTCTATCCTGCATTTTATACAAGTTATGGCCCTTTATTACTTAGAAATTCTGGTTAAAATTTGCCTTCAACTTATTTAAGTCCATATCTCAGTATTTACTTGATGCATTGCATTTAAACTAAATGCCAACCCTTCCCAACTACCACACCTATGTAGATTATCAAGTTACATAACTTTATCCTGCATTCAATGCAAGTTATGGCCCTTTTTTTACTTGGAAATTCTGGTTTAAGTTTTGTATGCAACTACATTAAGTGACCATCTCTTAGTAACTACTTGATGCATTGCAATGAAACTTTATACAACCCTTCCAATCATCACACCTATGTAAACAATCAAGTATGATAACTCTATCCAGTATATTATGCAAATTATGGCCATTTTTTTACCTAGGAATTTGGTTAAAGTTTTGCATGCAACTATATTAAGAGTCCACATCTCAGGTATTTACTTGATTCATTGCTTTGAAACAATATACAACCCTTCCCAACTATCTTACCTATGTTGATTTTCAAGTTAAATAACTCTATCCTGCCTTTTATGCAAGTAATGGCCCTTTTTGGACTTCGAAATTAGGGTTAAAGTTTTGCATGCAACTACATTAAGAGACCATATCTTAGTAACTACTTGATGCTTTGCATTGAAACTTCCCAACCATCCCAACAATCAAGTACAATAACTGTATACTGCATATAATGCAAATTATTTCCCTTGAAGTGTTGTTAATGTTTTGCATGCAACTTCATTAGAGTCCATATCTCAGTAACTAAAAGCGGGGGAATAGTCAAGCGCGCTGTCTTCAGACAGCTCTGTTTTTTAAAGATATAGCAAAAAAAAGTTGAATAAGCTCACAATGACCAATTTCCCTTTTCCTCAAATTATTTCTATTCATCCATATTGAACTAATGTTTTCACAAGACATTTGTAAATCTGGATACTTCTTTGTAACAAATGCTATTAACTTGTACTTCTGTTTTCTTGAGTCATAGTTTGACATGTACTTCTGGCTAGCTTCCATTTATGCGATGACTTTGTATATTTTATGCGGGTAAAATGGTGAGTCTTTGTGCTTATTGTATAAGTGGTAATATAAGCGATATGAAACTTTGTGCACATTTGCAAATAATGTTAATGGTTCTGTTGAGCTGACATGAAAATGTACCATAAGTTAACATACAAAATAAGTTTTTCTATGGAAAAGGAACAAGTTGGTATTTGTGAACAGTGTAGATTCAGATCAGCCTGTCTATCCGCTCAGTCATATCAGAATCTACACAAATTCACAGAAACCTCTATCAAGTTTATGTTATTGATGTGTGAACCTTTCTTTATGTTGAACAATACAGTTTACAACAATCAACTAGGAAGTTATTTCAAGATTAAGCTTGTAACTATCACGCAACCAGCAACTCCCTTATATTTCCCTGTGCTAAACATGTGGATTTCCATACTCGCAAACTTCAATGATGCGAGCATATAATCCACTGATAAAATATGAGCCAGTGCATGAGAAAATGTACAAGTTATAAACGGGTCAGGTTCAGGTCATCGTATCCAACCTGCTAAATGTACAAGTTATGAACGGGTTAGGTTCAGGTCATCGTATCCAACCTGCTAAATGTACAAGATATAAACGGGTTAGGTTCAGGTCATCGTAACCAACCCGCTATCTTATCAGAATCTTCTAACAAGTTTGTCAAATTAAAATGTGAAAAGTGCAACTCTTGATCAGACTGTGCAGGCTTATCTGGACATATACATTTTATAGAAGCTAACTTGAACATTTTCTCATGCACTGGCTCATAGACTGTTACTTTAACTATTTGATAAAAAAAAAATGTTTGGATTTTGTTGTGAAATTCAGAAAAGAAATTCCTTTAACGAATGTTTTGTGTATTGTTATTGCTGTCAAAATATGTCTCTCCAATTGATTTCATGGAATCGTATCCATATTAGAGAGGTTTATTGGGCAATGTTGTTTTGGTTTGTTTTCGTGTATGGTGTTTTACTCCTCTTTCAAAAATGTCTAGCTTAGCCGGCTGAAAACCAGTCAAGCTTGTTTCATGATGAATTGTGTGTCTGTTATTCTTGTGTGCACCCATGTTTTTACTTTTCGCGTCAAATCACCCTTCTCTGTATGCATTGTGCCAAATGGGAAGCATTTTACCCAACTTCATCTCTTACAAAAATCCAACAAAAATCTAGGGTCTGGTTTCCATGGTAACAGAAAAAAAAATCTCCTCCAACATTTGTTGTCATATTTTCAAATAGGTTTGTTTAAAAGTTCCTTCGTTCTTTACGAGTAAAAACAACATGGCTGATATGGTCCTGGCCTTTCTGCCTTATATGGCTTTTGTGAAAACTAAAATAAATCTCCGACGAAAGTATGAAGCAAATGTTCCACGGGTAACCCTTACCAGATTACTTCAAACCATGTTGATTGGTCGAAAAACATGGTCACCAGGGTGAGGAGCTGTTTTACATTATATGGCATTAATTTGTACCTTATAACGGTGTAGCGATACTCGCCCTCTTGTGTCTATTGATTAGTTATACCACAACGTGGATTGGGTAAGTAAACGGCACTACTAGGCCATTTATTCTGATACCAGCGAGTCGTTATGCTCTAACCGCACACTGCAGAGCACCATAGAGAAAGCTATAACTAGCATGTTAAAATGCTTGTGTATGACGCGTCAACGGGATCGAATCAAAGACCTCCAGAGGCGGACACTCTAAAATATGACAAGGGTATTGTAGCAAGTAAACTGTTACTGTACTGTTCATCTGATGGCTGTTGACCATTTGACTGCTTTGATCGAGTTTGCGAAGCATATGCTACCAGTAAAGTGATTGATTGGTTTCACGCCGCTTTCAAAAACAAATCGGGTCATTTCACGGAATTTCCTGGTAAAGTTAACGATATTTGTCCTGACACCAGCCAGCCAATCGTAATGCAAGCCAAAAAAAACTTAGTTCCAAGGCTATCATTTTAAAGTATTTGGTAAGACCCGGCCGGGGCTACTACCAACCGGTATTATACCCGAGCCGATGCGCATCCACATCTGACCAGGCTTCAACATGGTGGCTGTCTACTCAACAATGAAAGTGATATTCCAAGTGCACAAGTCCATATACAAACATTGACATTGAAAGGACAGCTTTGAAACATCTAGCATAACGAAAGAATGATTGATTGTTTGCGGTTTTAATGCCATTTTATTTCAAACATTTTTAAGTCGTTTCGCGGCAACCAGTTCACCTACCCATGTGTTTCCTGGCTTTATAACGCCAAATACTCGCACATAACAGTATTTCCAAGCAACCGGCTGCTTTCCCACGTAGTTACTTGTTAGCCCATTTGAGAATGACTAGTCGCATTGACTTTTATCAAACGTGGGATCTCGGGTTCGAACTCGTCGATTTATTGGATTGATAACATGTGTTGCTACCGGAGCTCAAAAGAAGCATTAACTTCGTTTTTATAATGATCGGGTGTTGAGCAGTTACACATTTATAGCTTAACTATTCAAAGTATAACAGAAAGACCGACATACCATTGTATTAAGAAATGGAACATGCGCATATTATTTGACTTGAATATCAGGAAGGTTTTGTTGATAATCAAAACAATCAGTAATTTGCAATAAATTATGAAATTTGCGCAATAATGTTGTATATCTAAGAATTCGACAGCTCCTTGAACTGGTTATGCATTATAATCGTGAACCAGTTGGAACATTGTTCGATTAGAACATTTATTCTTTAAAATAATTGATTGTACATTGCCGAGAATACGTCACATGACAGGAGATTACGCGAGGCTCCTAAGAGGTGTATAAGTTTCA
>JAUELF010273687.1:0-10738 GCA_031471495.1 Clinocardium nuttallii | reverse complement strand
GCGCGGAGCACTTGTTGGTTGCGATTTCGCAAGAGAGAGCACGCACCTTTTAGGAGAAGGAAAAAATTGATCGTAGATCAATAAATTAGAATTTTACGAGTGATTTACTCAAAGAATTGAAATCAAACTTCAACTTAACCAAGGTAAGTTTCGTTTAATTTACAAATTATAAGGCCACTAAGTCACTGTTGCTTCATCTCCGGTCCAAAACTACAAAATTCATCTCCATCATTTATTTTCCTCCCCTACGACCACACAAATAGGGAGACAAGGGCTTTTTCAAAAAAGCAATCTTTAGTTATGATATTTTTTTCTCCTCGGAAGTATTCAAAGCAGAAGACGGTCAAAATTGCATTATGATGGCAGGAATTGAGTTTATACCATTTTTACCCCCATCGAAGTGTACCTTTATATAGAACTTAAGGAAAAAACACATGCCCATGGACCTGAATATGAAAGTCAAGGGTTGTTAGTAGCTTCCAAGAGATTTATAGGATATATATAGATATATTTGATAAGTCAAATTGATTAAATGAGTGATATTTTGTGGAAGATCTAGATAAGACTTGTTTTATGGAAGATGCTCAGCCTTAATCCCTTCAAGTAACCTTTACACTCATACTGGTTACTTGTTTTATGCTTCTGCAGCAGACAACCTTTTAAAACCTGGTGTAAAGTCTCTTTTTACCACCATATTTTCAGCACATTCTTTTAAACAGTTTTTTGTTTTTTTTTAAAGTAGATGAAGACTTAGCATCTATATAAGACTGTTATATAACCATTCCCCAACAGCAGAGGCACTTTTACAGATTTGAAGCAGACGTCATTTTGAAACATTGTGCCAAGAATTGAACTTTCATTTTGAGAATTTTTCCCATAAATTTTCCTAGATATTTTTGAAGTTGTCAGCTACAGATCTTTTGTATGTGGGAAAGCATCAAACTAGTTTACCTAATATACATCCAAAAGGCTCCAAAATGAAAATAAGGCAAATCTAACTGTTCACATAAACAAAAGAGTTGCATCTTCTCTTGAGACCAACCAGCAAGGTGTGACAAAAGAAGAAACTGCTCACCTGATGAACAATCTTTCCTTTGGAAATAGGGAATTCGCTGTGGTCGAGTGGTTAGCGTCGGGGATTTCCAAACCGGGTGTCCCTGGTTCGATCCCCGGTCGCGGCAATTCGGTCATGGTGGAGTGCCCTTGGGCAAGGCACATTTTCTAGCCTAGTACTGGTTTGTTTACCCAGGGATCATGAATAAATAAATTTAATTGCACGCTAAATGACCTTAGCTGTCGATGCGCCATAAAACAATATACATGCATTCATTCCTTTGGAAATATGTTTGAACCCTTTCCAACAACAAATCTGCAGCAGACTACTTTGAAAACATCTAGACATAAATATGGAAAGTCTCTATAAATGATCGGATAATTATTGAACAGAGTTGAAAACATTGTGGCAAAAGTGGAAATTGCTTTTGTCACAATGTTATCAAAAGTTGTCTGCTACCGATGGCCTCAGAAAGCGTCTGTATCATCATCATATGAAAGGGTTTAGAAAAGTATTACATTGCCCGGTGCGCCCCCTAACTTAAACTGGATTTAATGCATGTAAACTTCTCTAATTTCTAACTATGTCAAAGAAATCCCCATTAGTCAGGCTGATTTAAAAGGATTTTAAATTTTAAGATTTTCAGACTGACTAG
This sequence comes from Clinocardium nuttallii, assembly GCA_031471495.1. Classification (NCBI taxonomy): domain Eukaryota; kingdom Metazoa; phylum Mollusca; class Bivalvia; order Cardiida; family Cardiidae; genus Clinocardium; species Clinocardium nuttallii. The sequence goes on along the minus strand of JAUELF010273687.1, from coordinate 9,029 downwards.
ACATTCCAGTTTAGTGAAAGAAATCTGTTAAAAATCCTGGAGATTTAAATGTTTTAAATTTGTAAATCCCAAACTGTGTGCAGCCAGTTCAAGATTAGATATATTCAGATGTGCTAGCTGATTGTCCCTTTCATCTCATACCATATTTTAAAGTTGTCTGCTATTTAAACCTTTTGAGGAATAATTTATAACATGTGAAAACCATGGAAAAAACATTTTGATACATATCTCTAACCTGTTTAGGGAATAGAAGAAAATGCTCGTCAATTTGTACAATTCCACCCTTTTCAACAATGTTTTTAAAAGTTGTCTGCTGCAGAGTAGACATAAATCTGCTGCTGCTGGGAGAGGATTAATGGGCAGGTGCACAGATCTTTCTCCCTTATAGTCGATGACCCATGCTGTTACAAGTGTATCAACATGATAAAATGATATCATTTATCCCCGATTTCATGAAGCAAACTCTTTTTGGTGCCTCGGTCTGCAGTAGACACTTTCTGAAAACTTTATTACATTATACTAACAATTTTCTGAATGTCTGAAAACTCTTGCCTACAATTTCTTGCCCTCGACGCCTCATATGATTAGAATGAGGACTATCCCAAGTTATCCATATCCGATGTACGGTCTACCCTTTCCCACTTACAGAAGCAAGATGACTTTTGCAAACAATTTAGCATTTAACACTTTCATTTGTAACAGATTTTCAATACTTAATTTGGCCGAGACATTTACAAAGTTGTCTGCTGCAGGTTTGTCATAACAATTATGTGGGAAAGGGGGGTTAAATGGGCATGACTTCATGGTTTACATTTATTAGTCCTGCCATTTTAAATCAATTAACTGCACATGTGCAATTCATGTCTTTTTGATAAAAATGCAAATGGAATAGATTTTTTCGATTACAAATGCTGCTTTTCAAAACGTAATTAAGTACTTTCTAAAGCTGAGAGAAACAGATAGAAGTAATTTGGTCACAAATTATGTGCATTATATGCAAAAAAAGTCATTAACAGCAGATACTTAAAGGAAACCCAAGCTTTCCCTGGGATAAGTCAGGCAATTTGCACATTTTCTCATTAAAAAGCTTCTCCTTATTTCTGAAAGGCTAATAAATCTCCTTTCACGCTGCAGCAGACCACTTGTTCAAAACATTGCAGCAAAATGGAAAATTCACTCAAAATTAGCAATTTATATCTATTTGCCACACTGTTTTCAACTCTATTCATTAATTTAACTTTTGAAGATAGTTTTCACCTCCAGGTTTTCAAAGTTAGTCTACTGCTGGATTGTCCCTTCCTGGAAACAGTTTAGACTATTGAAATGAACCAGCGGAGTCGTAGAAATGCTGAAGAAAACTGTAGGCAAGTCTGGGATGTATAAAATGTCCTTAAGGACTGAATTATGGGACAGAGAGAAGACATAGATATGTGGGCCGTGCCACAGGATAACTGACTCGACCCTTTCCCACATATATCAAATCTGCAACTGATAAATTTGAAATCATCTTGGCAAAAGAAGGGAATATCTCTGTAAATAATACAACGTTGTTTATTTATTAAAAAGAGTTGAAAACATTATGGCAAAAGGACAAATTGTCACAATGAGTCCAACTCTGTTTGATAAATGGACATTTTCCATATTCTTGCCCATGATGATTACTATATAAGTTGTCTCCTACAGATTTTGTTGTATATATGAAAAGTGATTTACTTCCAGTGGTTGTTCTTTACATGTCATATATGTCTGGTATAACCTTTTCCCTCATACGACAATTCTGCAGCAGACGACATTGAACATATTTTGTCAAAAAATACGAAATCTTTTTAATTGAATGGATAACCTATGAAAAATAGTGGAAGACATTGTTGCTCATCTTGAGCAATTTCTTCTTTAGTCGCCATGTTTTCAAAAAGCCGTCTGCTGCAGGGGCATCAGAAAGTGTCTATATGAGGGAAAGGGATAGACTATGGTATCTGGTATAAAACAACACTCAGAGAATATATTACAATCGGCTGTAAACCTCATTCTGTCCATCGAACCAGTTAGTCATCGTCAAATGTATGTAAACATAATGCACTGGATGAATTCGACCGGACGTTACAAGGTGAAGATTAGATGGGCATTATCGGGTTTTCTAGGAGATATTACGTTTTCTTTATGGATTTGACGTATCTAATAAAGTGTGGAATTATATAATAATCAATGGAGGGCCCCTAGAGACAAACCAAAATACGATTATTTTCCACTTTCAGCGAAAAAGTGAAGTCGTTTAACCTTTGTATTGATTCTTTGTCTGGCTTTTAATAATAAGATAAATGGAACTTTTGTTTTTCGAAATTTCACTTTGTTTCTGGTAACTGTTTCCCTCATGGGACATCCCGGTCACATCCGTGACAACTACACTCAGATAAGTTTTGAAAGTACTGTTGGGAAAGAAAATTGATTTTTATTCTTTAACCCTTTCCCACAGACCAGTAATCTAACAAACAACTTTGAAAACTGCTGGGCATAAATGGAAATTCTCTGTATATGGAAGTGTATACTATTTGAAATTAGTTGATAGCATTGTTATAAAAGTTGTCTGTTGCAGATGCGTAAAATGCATAGAACAGTAGAAGGTCATTCTTCTATATATATAATTGTTATTTTTTGTGCCCTTTCTTGACACACAAAAAGATACAACAACAAAAAACTCTAACCACCACAGCACTAAAACACTACATTTATTCCATGAATTCTATTACACTAAAAGCATCTTAAATCTGAGAAATCATAAAGCATATTTTCATATTAATTTTTTGAGATGGCCTGTCAAATCTGATATGATGCAGCATGACTCAGACTGCTCTTCGATTCTTTCAGTGCTATTCATAGCCAAAATTGACCCATATATTGAAAACATAGATCTAGAAGATACCTAGTAAAATTCAGATGAAAATTGGTTAATATTATCTTTGATACAGTATGTAACTTAACCCTTTCCCTCATACGACAATTCTGCAGCAGATGACTTTGAACATATTTTGTCAAAAAATGGAAATTAAATCTCTATAATTGAATGGAAAACCTATGACTGAAAGTGGAAAACATTGTGGCAAAATGAGAAATTGCTTGTTTTGAGCAATTTCTTCCTTTGTCACTATGTTTTCAAAACGCTGTCTGGTGCAGAGGCTTCAGAAAGCATCTATATGAGGGAAATAAACTATATGAGTGATTTACCTTTCCCACAATATATTCTACTGTGTTTGATCTTCTAACTGAAGGTTTCAAGCAAAAACTGTTTTTAACCCATACAACAGACGACTTTATAAAGATAGAGACGGAAATAAGGAAAATCTATATGAATGAATATATGAATATTAGATACAGTTGAGAACATTGTAGCAAAAGGGGAAATTGATCTTTATGAGCTATTTAACCTTTTGCTACAATGTTTTCAAAAATTGTCTGCTGTAGATGTGTCAAAATGAATCTGTATTTGGGTAAGGCCTAACATCTTCATATCTAGCTCTCTGTTTGTCAGTCCACAAAGGTCCTACAAACCCAATTCATAACCTTTGTGAATGATAGATTACTGTTGGCAGCTTTCATCATGTTAGGAACGAGAATCATTGACTCAACGTCTTCATTCTTTTATCATGATTATGTCCGCGTTTACTCATTCAATCTATTAATATCCATAGTACTTAACCCAATTCCTTATTTGAGAAATCTGTAGTAGTTCTACAGTTGACTGTGAAAGTATCTATACATAAAATTATATAATATGTCATACTCCTTTAGTTGCTTGTTTTCCTAACTTTTATAATATTAAAACAGACAATTACTAAAAGGCAATGCACCGATAAGGTTAAATGTTCAAAATAATATATATGGTGTAAACATGTTTTATCAGATCAAAATTTCATTTCAATCAAGGGAGGCTACTATTAACATTATCTTCAGTAATGTTTATGTCCCTTGTCTTTTAGCTGCTGTTTTGATTAAATAATGTTTTGCATAAATATTGGAGAAAAATAACTTTATATCGTACAAATTGGAAATAATATTTGAGTATTAAATTTAACATTGTGGAAAAAGAAATAAGGTCATTTTGTCAGTTTTCCATTTGATCCCAAAATGTTTTGCAGTTATCCACCGTGGTCAAGTGCTTGGTGTCAGGATTTGATCCCCAGTTATCTCACAACTTTCATGGGGGAGTGCCCTTCTAGCATATTCTAGCCTAGTACTTGTGTGTTTACCCAGGTGTCATATACAAATGAACTGTCGCCGTGATATAAATGAAAAATGTTGAAACATCGTAAAACCCCAATAAAACAAAAAAACTAGGCATCAAAAGTCTGAGGGAGAGGGTTATTTTCTGAGTAATAAGAAGATAATATTTCTTTGTTATTAACAGACTACATCAATATCTCGCCCATCTATTTACCTAGCTTGGCTTTCATCAGGTGCGGATGACATAGACTTCAGTTTTTGCCTGACTGGTAAAGATTGGCTCAAATTGTGTTATTCTCCACCTTTCCTTCATATCTGTTATACTTCTGTTAATTACCTGGAATAAACAGTTTTTGATTTCTCTATAGCAGATGATTATAGCAGTTCTTTTCCCCAAAAATGATCACAATTGAATTTTAAAATTATTCTTCCAATGTTCATAGAACTAAAATATGTAACATTATTTTCATCAGACAACTTTTAAAACTTTTAGTCAATTTAATATGGAATAAAACTCTATAATTGAAAGGACACTTTTTGAATAAAGTTTAAAACGTTTTGCCAAAAAATAAAAATTGATCTTGATTAATAACTTCCCCCATTGCCACAATGATTTCAAAATGACGTCTGCTGCAAAGGCATCAGAAACTGTTTGTAAAAATGGTTAAAATCATAATGGGAAGCATTTAGACTGATTTTAAAATACATATTGTGTTCTCTCATCAGTTCATGTGTGGAAAATTATACACTGGGGAAAGGTAATAATAAGATTTGGCAGAATTCAAAATATGAAGAATTGTAACCCAGGTAAAATAAACGATAAGGAGCTTCTTGACATCACAAAAACTACACAAAACAGCTGGTTCAATCTACCTTTCCCACATACAACAAATCCACAGCAGCCGGAGGGATGGTAACAGATCTCTTTCCCTCATATAGACGCTTTCTGACGCCTCTGCATCAGACAGCTTTTTGAAAACATTGTGACAAAAGAAGAAATTGCACAAAACGTGCAATTTTTCCTTTTGCAACAATGTTTTCCACTTTTAGCTATAGGTCATCCATTGAACTAGAGAGATTTTTCATTTTTTGACCAAATATGTTCAAAGTTGTATGCTGCAGAATTGTAGTATGAGGAAAAGGGTTAATGACTAGTATACTTATTGAATAGAGTTGATAACATTGTGACAAATTGAGAATTGAATCCCCAAGAGCAATTTCTCTTTTATCCACAATACTTTTTGCTGTCTGCTGTAGATGCGCCAAATATTGACTGCAAGTGGGAAAGGTTTATTCTTTTGTCCCTCTGCTCGGCCTTTCTGACATTCAAAGATTTAGGGAATTCCTTCAATAAATACAGAAAACATTCTTTTATATAGTATAAAGTATTATTGCTACATTCAATTTGATCAGTTGTATATTTTGTTTAAGTCTATGGGAAAATAAATAATTAAAATTAACAAAGATATAAATCTGTTATTTAAGGCTTATATCAAATAAATACAAGTTTATATGTAAGAAATTTGCTATTTCTTTTACTTATCAAATGTTTTTTGTTGGATATCATATAATTCCATTGAACTAAAAATATAAAATCAAAACGTTTCAACAATCTTCCCCTAAACAGATGACAGTTACTAAGATGCTTCTGTAGCAGATAACTTTAAGAATTTCAAAAAGGTAAGAATGCTCAAAGCAAGCATTATTTCCCCCAAAAAACATGATACACTTAATCAAAATTAATTTCCAATATTTTAGATATTGCATTTTTCCTTGCTTTTCCCACATTCAAAAATAATTAAAATGTAATTATTATTTAGAGTTGAAAAGAAATGAGAATTTGCTCTTTAGGAGAATTTCTTCTTTTGTAGCAAGGATTTCAAAATGTGTCTGCAAGTGGAGAAAGGTTAACATAGTGTTAAGATGTTATCAAAACAGATGTTAATCACTAGTAAACGGTAAATGGCAGCCTGGAGTAAGAATATCTGATATCAATATAGAGTTAGTTGTGTTTAGAATTGAGGTATCAATGTCACAGACCCCAGGGAGTTACGTCAAATGTGAATTGCGTTCTGCGCGTTCTGCTCGTGCATTTTATGGCATTTTGATGAGATCAGTCACATGACTGCTGTCGGGGTGTTTAGCATGTTTTTTGACAGTCACAGCGAACATCAAAGAGATTGTGCGATGACATACACCTTCAGTTGAGTCCCTCACATGGAGAAAGGGACAACCTCATGTTTGCATCAAGAAAAATTATCTAAATTTCTGATCTGAATCTAGTCTTTCACAATTTTCTTACACAAATAAACCCTTTCCCACATACAACAAATCTGAAGCAGACGACTTTCAAAACTTGTTGGCACAACCATGGAAAATCCACATAAATAAAGGTATACATAATTACTGAAAAATTTGAAAACATCTTGACTTAAAAGGACGAATTGCTCATTTTTTGCTTCCCGTGTTCGATTCTGAGTTGCAGCACTAGGGTCATGGTTGAGTGCCCTTGGACAAGGCACATTTTGAAAACATCGTGACACAAGGAGAAATTGCCAAAGACAAGCAATTTCTCTTTTTGCTTCAATGTTTTTAACTTTGTCAGTAATTGTAGACATTTTCCATATTTTTAGTAGACTTTTTCAAAGTCGTCTGCTGCAGATTTGTCGTATGTGGGAAAGGGTAAAGCCTTCCTGACACATGTAGACGCTTTCTAGCGCGTCTGCAGTAGACAACTTTTGAAAACATTGGGGCAAAAGGAGAAGTTACTCATTATGAAACATATAGCTTATAAAATTTGATATCAGGGAATGTATTGAACCATATGTCATGCTGTTCATGTTACTTGTTTCATGGTGTTTTATTTACTTATGCAATCATCGTTCACATAAACATATGTTTTCTGCTGCATTTTTGACATGCATAATCTTTGAAATAATAATAAATATAATCTGACAGGAATCCTAAATATACAAATACAATTATTCAGGGATGCCAGATACTTTGAAGGGCTTAGCCTTTTCCAGCATACAACAAACCTGCAGCAGACAACTTTGAAAGCATTTACCTGTATGCAAAAACATGGAAACTATAAATGACTGGATATTCATTGAAAAGAACTGAAACATTTGCATAAAAGGAGAAATGCTCTTTATGGGCAAAAATGTTTTTAAAAGTTGTTTGCTCATCATGAACCTTCGTTGAAATGTAATAAGTTATACAAGTCTGTTACAAGTTTGATCCAACCTCTTTTCTCAATAGTTATTCCACAATAATTTGATTGATTCTTTTATTCCAACTGGATCACTGTAACCAAGTCTGCCAATGACCTTGACCTTACAAGGTCATGGAAGGAAAGGACTCCTTTGATGCTTTGGCAAAGGTCATGTTTTTTTTTTCACTGTGTTTTAAATTTTGTCTTAGAATTTTACTTCTAATTTTCTGGGTCCTTGGAAAATAGAAAATTTTACTTGACACAGATTGATGCATCTGCAGCAAATAACTAAGCTGATAACATTATGGCAAAAGGAGAAAATGCTCAAAATGTTTTCAACTCTATATTCCATAGTTGTCCTTTCATTTATAGAAATTATTTCGAAGGCATCAGCTGTGGCAGATGTATTTAGATGTTTGGAATGGTACAGATAAAGTACAATCTGTGATAATTAGAGAAAGAATGGGGGAAATTACTGTAACTTTGACAGAAACTGTCTGGTTAGTAAAACACATAGTTGGCTTTGTCAGTTATGTGTCTGACTTATATAACCTCCACCCATTGTGTTTCCTAAGTGTTTACTTTTCTGAAAAAATAATTGTTTTGTTATCTTTATTAAGTAAATCCTCTCCATGTCAAATATGTATCTTAACCCTTTCCCACATAAAGCCAAAGGTGGATTTATGATGCCTTTTGCAGCATACAAATTTTAAAAAACAATGTGGCAAATGGAAAAAAAATAGTCTTAATTAGCAATTAAGTTTTAGTATACAGTTGAAAACATTGTGGCAAAGGGAGAAATTGCTCATTATGTAGCGACGCGAAGCGGGCTGTCAATCCAGAGGTTGTGAGTTCGTATTCCAGCTTGGCCAACATTCTTTCCGCAATGTGACAAAAGTCATTGTGACATGCCTCATTAATCTTTCACCAATGGGTTGTTTAACAGTCTATGTTGAAAAGCAGCCAGTTGCTTGTAAAGTATGTCATGTGGTGTACTGGTGTCGGGAAACCAGGAAACGCATGATGCAGGTGAACTGGGTACCATGTTATGACTGAAAAATTGTTGAAAATGACATTAAACCCTAATCAATGCATAATAAAGTCTTCTGCTGCAGAGGCATCATAAACTGTCTGTATGTGGGAAAGGGTTAACCCACATACAACAAATCTACAGCAGACATTATTGAGAACTAGCTTAAATGAAAGTCGTTAGGAGCAATTATTAAAACAACTTCTTTTGCAACAATGATTTCAAAAGTCCTCTGAAGAGGAGTCCGAAAGCATCTGTTTGTAGGAAAAGGTTAAATGCCAGAAAAACAGATATCAAATTTGTGAGAAATTTCTGGTCTGTTTCAAAGCCATAAGGAAAATGACATGAGAAAAACAGATTGCTTATTGTTGGTATTATGACATACCTTGAATTCTTCCCTGAGAAAAGTGAAGTAACAGTTTACCAAGACTTTCATTATGAGGACAGCTTCATTTATGACAGTTAACCCTTTCCAACATACAACAAAACTGCAGCAGTCAACTTTTTAAGATCTTAATTTTAAGATTAAGTCAGAGTTTAATTGTTTAATAAAGTTGAAAACATTGT
>JAUELF010273665.1:0-10740 GCA_031471495.1 Clinocardium nuttallii | reverse complement strand
ACAATTTCTAGGTTTTGTTGTTGAGAATTCTTTGGTGTTTTCTTTTAAAGTAAAACAACTTGTTTCCTTCAAATTTCGAATGTCAAATAAAAAAGGCCTTAGCAATATCATATTCTTGGATTTTAATATTTTTCTGTTGTGTTTCTTCTTTAAATGACACCCTCAAGGAAACTATTATTATAACATCATTGGTGCAAACTTTATTGTGTTGCATAAAATGTGTTTATCTCCAGGTGCTGTCATGATTTTGAAGTAAATTTAACTTTTCCCACATGCTGTGAGAGAGAAAAAAAAATCAGACGCATCTCATTGGGAGACAACTTTTGATAATGTAATGGGCAATTTCACATTTTGCTGCAATGTTTTAAAATGTATTTAATAATTATACATTAATTTATAGAGTTTTTCCGTAGTTTTACCTAGAATTTGTTTCAAAGTTTTCTGCTGCCGATTTGCTGTTTGTAGGTAAGGTTTCACAAAGTGACGGATATTATGTTTTTTATACACATATTTCAGTTATTAATTAAATGCAGACTGAGTATAAGTGTCAGATTATAATTAATGATAATTTAGTAATTTGTTTAATGTTATAAATTAGAAATAGGGACAAAATTTTGAGATGTCGAGTGTTCAGCCTTTACTCTATTATTTCCCTCACATTTATATTTGTGAATTTTAACACACTGTGGGAAAAGAAGCATACTTTGCTTATTCCATAATATTTTTAAGTTTACCCCTTTCCAACTTATAGACACCTTTTGACACATCTGCTGCACTGACAACTTTTGAAAATATTAAGTGTGGCAAGAGTCAAGAACATTTCAAAGTTTTCTTATTTTGCCATAATGTTTTCAAGAATTATCAAATGATTTATTGACATACCTAATAAATTTGTCTTTATATTTTTGAAGAAATCTGCTGCAAATTTGTTGTATGAGGGAAATGGTTAATCGAAACACTGTGCGAAATGAGATCCAAATTCGTAACGTTCCATCTGTTTCATCTTAACATGTTTATGGTTTCTTCAAAACTATAAATACTTTAACCCATTGACTTCTGGGACCGATTGTATAAAGCCTGGGCCGACAGTAAAGTGCCAGGTCAGCCGTCAAATCCGCCCCATCTGACCAGGCACCGCTCTATTGGTTACCCTACTCAACAGTTGTATCTAGACAGTCCTTAAACTGGCTATTAACTCAAAACTGGAATAATCAATTTAAACAACCGTATTTTAAACATATGTAAATATATGTTAACTTGTGTGTCAAGACTAGAAGCTGTATTAGCTTATGTCAATAAAACATATTCTTGTCTTGTCTTGTCTTTAAATTGGTTAACACTTCGTCAGTAATTGGTCATTAGGTGTGATTGTTGGACTACCTCGTATTAGTTTAACCCGTTCCAACATGTAGACATTATATGACGCATATATAGCAGACGAGTGTTGAAAACAGTGTGGCAAAAGAAGAAATTGTTCAACTTTTCAGTAATTACACTTTCATTTATAGACAGTTTCCATATTATTGCAAAGATGTTTTCGTCCGTTGCAGATTTGTTGGATGTGGGAAATGGTTAAACCTATTCCCTTTTATATCGACGTTACAGTGTGCAAAGGGAATCGAACCAGGAACCTTTGACTTATATAATTGAAGCGTATTGCTTGCCTGGATTAGACTCGTCTGCAGTCTGAGCCATTAATTCTAATGTATTTCTTGAAACGTATCTTATCAAAACTATTTCAAAAATGAATTAAGTTTAAATCAATCATGCTCAGTGTCTGCTTCCTGGAGACATAACCAGTAGCCGCACCGTGTTTATTGAAAGATCACAAAGTTATGGTTTAAACATGTCGGTTTGGAATTAAACGATGTGCAGGTTTACAGAAATGTGTATCGATCACATATATATCACAATGTATGCCAACACACGAGATCAGACCTCTAGATAAGTGGTACTTTTCGTGTGCTAAAACCCTTATTTCACATTCAAATCCTATGTTGTGGCTACTCAAAAGAATCGCCAGAGTGAGTTGATTCTTTTGAGTACCCACAACACAGAATTTGGTTGAGTAATAAGAGAAATATTGTGGGGGGAAGACCTCTTCAATCCATTTGATCTAGTCCTCTGGTGGGATCCATGTCTGGTTGCATGCACAGACCCTTAGGATTTGTAATGGCAGCGAGACTAATAGGGATACATCTCTATATATAACATTATCATTTATCCACACGCATCAAATCTGCAGCAAACGTCTATAAAAACATCTGAGATTTATTTGTAAAATCTCGATAAATTTAAGTAAAGTTATGGAAAAAGAAGTGAAAACATTGTTGAAATATACAAATTGCTCATGATGAGATATTTCTCCATTTGCATTCAAATTTTCAAATGTATCCTGCAGAAAATACGTCAAATATGTCTGCATGTTGTGAAGATTTAAGGACTAGTTGCCTACAATAATTTTGAAATAGAAGAGTCTCCTTTTAGTATTGGCTTTCGCAGATAAGCCATTCCGCGAGAAAACCAACACTAATCCGCGCAGACTGATCCGGGCCGACACATTCCGTCTCAAGGGATTAAAGGTATAGAGTAATTGTTCCTGAAACAGAAAATCTACAGGAGGCGAAAAGTGTCCGGGTAAGCCTGCACGGCATGCTTAGACTGATCCGGCTCGGTACTTTACGCAGAGTCTCCATATTGTTGGGTTTCTCGCGGGACGGATCAATACATCCGCATCATTGTCTGAAACGGCTATGGCAGAATTGAACTGCGACGAGTGATTAATGGTAAACTTAAACTTCGAAAATGGGTGCATTATCAACAGCTTCATATTCAGCAGAAACTTAACCCTTTCCCTCATACGACAATTCCGCAGCAGACGACTTTAAACATATTTTCTTTTGTCACTATGTTTTTAAAAAGCCGTCTGCTGCAGAGATGTCAGAAAGCGTCTATATGAGGGTAAGGATTAAGTTTACATTATACAGAGCGATATTTTAAATGAGTGATTCGAAATATACTTAAATGCTCCTCTTACCATTTCCTTATGATAAGGTTGACATTTCACGCTGTATTGAGGTTCACTGTTTATGTTCATATTTTGATAATGCAAGCAACAGCGAAGTGTATCTTTAACCCCGGTATTACATACATGTGTATTAACGGGGTCAAATTAAAACTTGAAATGATGAAACTCTGTATGTAAAGAGATATTTACAACTAGTACATGGCGACTAAATCGGTTCTGTAAAGAAAGGCTAGCCTGTGGCGTTCAAATAGTTACCCTTTCCCACATACAACACATCTACAACAGACGACTTTAAAGAAACATATTGGCAAACATTTTGAACATTTCTTTAAATAATAGAATATAGAGGAACATATTAAGGACAATTATGTTGTCGTCTGCTGCAGATGCGTCAAATGCCTCTAGATATGGTAAATGACTAACAGTTATAAGTACACATTTTTGCTTGACACAGTGCGTATCTTTCGGGTAATTATTTTCAAGATTGTTTATTTTGAACATGTTTATGTAGAGGTTTCTCACAGTCTTTTCTTATCTCTGTGTTACTTTGTTTTGTTTAATTTCAAGTGTTGTGGCTGTCTTGTTATCGATTTATCGAATGTTTCGACACTTTTTCTTGTTACGCCATTCAACTATCGATACACTTTTCGGCTTGTCTATAGAGGGCCTAATTCATCGTTTCATGTTTTAATAAAAAGAAGAATTAAATAAAGGTTTAACAAGATTTATTAACAATATAACAATGCTGGTGTTGTCAATTATTATGAATAACACGCTTAAAATATCTTTAATTTCTATAAAGACAAGTGAAATCTAGAAATTGTCTGTTAATACGACTCCAGCAGTGTACATGTCACGTGACAAAAAAAATTCGTCTCACGGCTGCAGTAAGTTAAAAGGTTTATAAAAGCATAAAAACAAAGAGTATATATACAATTTGTCCAATGATGAATGGATTTTCTTTTATGCTAACTTTTCAATTCATGCACTATTGACGAGAAGGCGTCCACGTCTACATAGGGTGGAAAATGCGTGTTTTGAAACAATTAAAGAAAGAAATGGTTATATCGTGAAAAGTTGAAATGATTGATACAGAGTTTGAAAATTATGTTGGACGAAAACTGCTATTTATGAGCAATTTGTCTTTTTCTCCAATTATTTTTAAAACCGCGTGTTGAATCGGTTTCAAATATCGACTGTGTGAGGGAAAATGATCATATATACACGGTCATATGGGCCGTTCTACGAGAAAACCAACGTTACCGACTATGTGGTATGCATCGACCCCGATCAGCCTGTGCAAACCGCACAGGCTAATCCAGGCCGACACATTCCGTCTCAGGGGGATAGAGGTATAGAGTTATGATCCTTGTAAAAAGGATATCCACAGGAGGCGAACGTGCCTGCGCGGCATGTTTATACTGATCCGAGTCATTACTTTACGTTGAGTCCGCACTATTGGTTTTCTCGTAAAATGGCTTATATACACTTAGAGTTATGCTGAGGTTTACTTATATACTAATATATGTACGTCAATTTTAGCACAAGTACTTAATATTTATCATAAACTTAGAAACTGTTTGATTTTCCTACAATCGTTCACTGGGATTTAAAATGTCATCAAGAAAAGTATCAAGTCTTTGAACAAGAAAACAAACATTCTTTAAAAAATATATATACGTGAAATTCCCTTCACTTCATTTGATCTGGCCTTATCTGTTTTCTCGACATTCGAAAATTATAACCATTGCAAGCTTTTAATAGCTGTGTATATTGGCTAGTAGTCATATGCAAACGACCCTTTCCCATATATAGACGAGTGTCGACTCTTGTGCAGCAGACACATTTTGACAAAGGAAAGATTGCTCGAAAGAAATAAACCATAAGAGTCGGGCACGAGTTATAATGTTTTATACTCTGTAGTCGGATTTAAACATTTAAACTTCTAATAAAAACTGCAAAGTGTTTGGTTTCTTTTTGTTTAGGCCTATATCATGAACACAACGGTATCAAATCATGTCTCATATTAACCCTTTCCCACACATATATAGACGCTTTCTGACGCCTCTGCAGCAGACAACTTTTGAAAACCTTGTGACAAAACTAGAAATTGCTCAAGACAAGCAATTTTTCCTTTTGCCACAATGTGTTCAAATATGTTCAGTAAGTATGCCTACATTTATAGAGCTTTTCCGTGTGTTTGCCTAGTTACTTTCCAAATCGTCTGCTGCAGATTTGTTGTAGGTGGGAAAGGGTTAAAGTACGGGTTCATACTGAATTCAAATGACACCTTCAATGACCGTTGTGTTAACCCTTTCCCATATATGTAGACGCTTTCTGACACATCTGCAGCAGACGGCTTTTTGAAAACATAATAACAAAAGATTGACACAATGTTTTCCACATTTAGTCATAGGTTATCCATTCAATTATACAGATTTTTTATTTTTTTGACAAAATATGTTCAAAGTCGTCTGCTGCACGAGAACTGGGCAGCGCTTTACGAAAACGAAACGAAAGGCATATGCGCCCATTGTAGATCTAGATCAGCCTGCACATCGAAGGAATCTGAACAGCCTCTGCATTGTCCGAATATAAGTCAAAGAAAGATCCGTGTAACTTGTGTAATTAACTTAATTAAGTACCTATTTTGATCCGTAGAATGAATGTGCAGGCATATGTTTTCATACGAAAGTAATAAACACGCTAAGATTGATTTTCCTGGAGAAACAATTCAATAATTGGATTGGACCGCGTTAAACGAAACTTTGTTTTCAGCGAAGATTCAAAAGAACCTCCGCCTCATTCCAATCCAATCAGGGATATTCCCGGTTCGTAGATAATTCTTGGAAACCACCCCGGCTATCCATAATTCAGTTATATTTCCCTTTCCCACATACAACGAATCTAACGCAGACGACATTCAAAACGAATTTTCTAATTATTAGAAATTTCTACATGTGCCATAATGTTTCCAAAGAATGTCTCCTGCAGAGTCGTCAGAAAGCGTCTATATTTGGGAAAGGGATTAATGTGCCCTCAGATTGCATACTCACCCGTCAGTTATAAACCTCGAAATGTTTGTTTTGTCCTGACATGTCTTAATTGTTTCCATTTTCATACTAACATATCACGTATTGTTGGCACTGGATGATTACTTATAAGCCGAATTACGAGAACAACAAAACATTGTGGACTCTGCGTAAATTATCGACCCGGATCAGCATAAGCATGCCGCGCAGACAAACCCGGACATACACTTTTCGCCTCTTGTGGATTTTCTGTTTCAGGAATCATAACTCTATACTTCTATCCCCCTGAGACGGAATGTGTCGGCCCGGATTAGTCTGCACAGCCTACGAAGGCTGATCTAGGTCGATACATTACGCCGTAGTCCATAATGTTGGTTTTGCTAGCTGAACGGCTCATATTTGTGTTATTTGGGTAGGGCCTAAAGACTGTGTATTCGTTGTAAGGTATAAGGATGTATAGTAGCTACTTGATCGCACATCTTATCTCTTTTATTGCTAATATATGTACGGTGTTTCGGATCGATTACAGGAACACTTTACCCATTATATCGAATACCGTTCGGGGCTGAACTCTTTCCCACATACACACGCTTTCAATCCAACGCCTTTGCGACATACGACATTTGAAAACATTGTGGCAAAGGGAGAAATTCCTCATAAAAAGTTTATATATTCATTGTTCTTTCGTTTATTAAGCGTTTCTATATACTTTGACTAATAGTGTTTAATGTCGTCTGCTACTAATGTGTTGTAAAAATCAATGTCACAAACGGATGAATGATTTGCTAAAAAGATCAACAAATGAATAGATTTAGTACGTATCGTGCAATACGTATTGTGCAACAAATGCTTCGAAGGTCTATCTTTAAGAAAAAGGGTTATATCGTATTTCAATGTGAAACCATCCACAGCAATGCAAAGTTCGAATTAAAGACGTTTAAAACGTTTTCTAAAAGAACGTCAGAAAACGGGTCAACCATTTTATAGACGTAAATTCTAGTAGAATCAATCGGCATCCGTGATTTTCATTTAACACGTAAACTTATAATAAATGAAATATTATGTAGATTTCGATAAAGAAGCAATACACAATACTGATATGTTTATCTACTAGTCATTTTATCCTATAACTGGTCAATGAGTTTGAAATGTTCGGTTCATTTTGCTCTGTCAAATAACTCAACTTAAGATATCAACTTTTTCCTCATACATAAAATCTGCACCTGACGCATTTTAAAGAATCTAAGCAAAATATGAACATTTTCTTTGAATACAACTGAAAACATTGTGGCAAAAAGGGAAGTTTCACTATAACAAATTTCTTCATTTTGTCTAAATGTTCTCAAATGTCGTCTGCTTCAGATGCGTGACGATGCGGTCTACATGTGAGAATGCGTTAAACCTTTCTAACATATAGACGATTTCTGACGTCTCTGAGCAGACGACATTTGAGAACATTTAGACAAAAAGAAGACATTCTGAAAACATCGTGACAAAGGCAGAAATTGCTCAAATCGATCCATTTCTCCTTTTCCAACAATGGTTTCAACATTTTTTTTTCAGAAATTATACTTTCATTTATAGAGATTTTCCATGTTATTGCTTAGACGATTCCAAAGTCGTCTGCTGCAGATTTGTTGTATGTGGGATTCGTGCGTATAAGAGATAGGATTCAATTAGAAGAAAAGTAAACAAGACTATGATAATGTTATCAACCCACCGTCTGATAGTCCACAATGTTCCAAGACGCCATCTTAAAACTCGAAATATTCACAATCCACATTCAAATCGAACAGTAAATAAACTAATAAAGTTGAATCAACTATTTTATTCCCCAACTCCGTAACATAAATGTCCCAGCTAGGAGATTTTTAACACATCTATGTTTTCGACACACAATACGTTTTTATATCCTTTAATCCAATAAAACCCATCCAGACACTCGCTGTCCTAAATCCTTCATCGGTTTGAGACATTAATATTTAACGCATTCTCTATGTCTAGTCCACTTACTGTTTATATTATTTAAACGGTTTAAGTTTTTCTTTTAAAATCGTAATCCTGTTTTCTCCCCAAAAGTTTACTATCACATGTGTGTTATTAAGTTTAACTAAATATGAACTCCAAATCAATTACTCAAAAAACATACTGCAAAGCTAGTACGTAAATATTTGAAATGTTTTGTAGTATTGAGTTACCTTTAACATGACCTGTATGGCTCCTGATTAAGATAGAATTCACACAATACTTCCCCTTTTATTCACACAAAACTTTTATTTTATAGGTGTTCATTATACTTGTCTTGTCAGGAAAATTTTAACGAGTACAAAAAGGATTTGTAGTGCGTGCATTATTTAGAATTATTAACCAAATGTATAACTGTTTTTTCCAAAATCTGAAGCACAACCAATACATATATAAAATGTTATCGTCAGACCCAATCTGAAATGTCCAATATCCAATTTACGTTTAGGCAGATCGAAGGACGTATGTGCCCAAACTTGCAGTTATGGAACAAACGTCGCTTTAAACTAAATTTTGAGTGTGCTATTGGAAAAATGTAAATACGAAAGAAGGGTCGTTACAAAAGTTTGCATACAAGTTTCTACCTGTTTATTCTTTTAAATGAATAAATATATCAGTCTTAATGTATGTTCTATTATTATATAGTTTGGGACTTTAAACCAGGATAATTTATGATTTAATTGTCTATTATTTTTGTGTTTTTAAAAGAGTAAAAATACAGACAATTATTGAATACATATTTGTTATGGGGGGTCGGGGGGGGGGGGGGGTAAAGAGAAAATATACCAGCAATACTTGCAAGTCGTGTATTAACTGGTTCCTTTAAATCTGGGATTAATATATGTTGTTCTTTTCAGTAATATCTTTAATTTAGAAAATAATAGTTTAAAGGACATGTATAACGTAACCATACAGGGGTTAGGTGTTGTGTAAGATTAATTGACCTTTGTCAGGTAGTCCGAAGAAATTTTCGACTTGTGTTTAATTTCCCCCTTCCTAAGATTAGAACCGTTTAACAATATTAAACTAATCCCTTGCCAAACTAAACTTCCATTTATTGCACACAAAGAAGAATCATTACAACCAAAAGACAGTGGAATCTATAATACATTTGGAAGGGGTCTCTTTTTTATAACTTTTGGAACAACCCTTTTCTTCATTATCATAGAAGTACATAATATTCTTCACTTAAACCATCCCTTAATATGCATAGTTTGACTTATTTAGGACACATATGTCTTGATGGTAATGAGAAATGCTGTATTAGGAAACTAGAATATCTACGGCAAATCTGATGGGGTTTTTACAGAGACATATAGACGCATATATATCTCTGTTTTTTATGATTCATTATATTGAGGAAACGATCCTAAATACGTGTAAACAAACTGATTATTTTGGTTTTGAGTCGATTTCAGCAGGTTTTCAGTTTAATCACAGCGGTCTATAACTAACCTAAAGACCTAACGCCCCTCATTATTCCACACACACAAACACAAAGCTACCTTTTAACGTAGATATACTAGAGGTAGCTCTAAAGTGTAACGATTGTCTCGGGGCTTATTGTTGGTGATAGACAACTGTCTCTGAGCGCATTAGGAAGGAGGAGTAAATAGGTCTTTATTTAATGATAAATCTCTTAGCACTCTCTAAGCACTCATTTAAACCTATATTGTGAGTGAAACGATTCTTTTGAGTACCAACAACATAGGCTTTGGAGATCAAATAAGGATGTTTTTAGATCATGAAAAACGCTCCTCATATAGAGCTCTGACAAGGTTGTATTAATCATCATGAAGCATATTGACTGAGCCAGCATTCGAACAAACGACCCATCGAATGAAATCCCTCGTCTTCATCGACTGAGCTACCACAAGGTCACCTGCGGGCATTCGCTGATGTATGGAGAGTCAGACGCATTTTGGGGTACCTTAAGGATACGGCGATCTAAAACATTTTGGCAACTTGGAAATGTCGTTCATAATAAGCATTTTCTGCCTTTATTCAAATAGCATTCCTTGTTTTTAAGAGATTATACATAGTTTTGCCTTTATTCAAAATTGTCTGTTACAAATGTTTTGTTTTGTGGAAAGGGTGTTCTATTGAAATAGACCGATTTTCGATACCGTCGAATTGTGTCCGATTTGTTAATGTTGTAATTATGTCATACACTTATTGTAGAAGATTTTGTTTTACAAAGGAATGTCTATAAAATGAAACAATATGTGTAACATGCACTGATAGTGCCCGGATTTTAATGATACAATTATATCATACAACTATTGTACAATATTTCGTTTTACCAAGGAATGTCTTTGAAATGAAACATGCATGGATACATGCACTGATAGTTATCTTATGTCAATCATGAACTCTTAGAGGTCATTTCAATCCAAAGACTTATCTGTTGGAGGGTTGTGTCTATTTCATTTTCGCTTAATATTATTATTATAAGTAGTAGTAGTAGTAGTAGTTTAGTAATAGTAGTAGTAGTAGAAGTAGAAGTAGTAAAAGTAGAAGTAGTAGTAGTAATAGTAGTACAAGTAGTAGTAGTAGTAGTAGTAGTAGTAGTAGTAGTAGTAGTAGTAGTAGAAGTAGTAGAAGTAATAGTAGTAGTAGAAGTAGTAGCAGTAGTAGTAGTAGTAGTAGTATAAG
>JAUELF010273654.1:0-10740 GCA_031471495.1 Clinocardium nuttallii | reverse complement strand
TAAAACATACTCTGCCATAACACTGAAACATGCAACTTTCTTCCGCTTCACCTTAGAATCCACAACGTTTAAAACATACTCTGCCATAACACTGAAACATGCAACTTTCTTCCGCTTCACCTTAGAATCCACAACGTTTAAAACATCAAAAAGGAATTGAGCTGCAATATATTGGGAAACCAATCATAATGTTTTTTGCGACAAATGTTGAACCAGATAACGATGCACGTACGCGTAGGTAACTCTTGATCAACATTTGTCATACATAATGTAGCACCCTAGAAATATCTTCTTTACAGTGTACAATTAGATCACAACCCTCCGGAATAGAAAATTGATATTATCCGTTTATTGTAAAAATGGCTCTAAGGTTTATTTCGTATAACACGTCCCATTTACCTGTATTACAGTTGGTTCCCGTCCATCCTGATGTGCAGGTACACGTGTATCTGTTCTGTTGATTATTACATGTAGCTCCATTCTGACAGGGGCTGCTGGAACACTCATCAATATCTATAAAATAGGTAGATAACGTGTAAGTAATTATTCAAAATAAACGATTTGCGAGAAAGCACTGACCGGACCGTACCGTGATTCAGAAGTTTCTAAATCAATTGAAGAAAACATCATTTGATATAAGTGGGTGTCGACAAATGCATCGTCGAGGTTGATAGCAAGTTTTAACTCTAATTGAACCCGTCCTATGGGGGTAAGGTCAAGGTTGGTATGTCTGAATAGTGCATGTTTAGAATCTACACACGTTAACAGAAGCTTCTGATAGACTCGTGTGAGGTACAATGTATATCTAAACAGTGCATGTTTAGAATCTACACAAGTTAACAGAAGTTTCTGATAGGCTCGTGTGAGGTATAATGTATATCTAAACAGTGCATAATTAGAATCTACACACGTTGACAGAAGCTTCTGGTAAGCTCGTGTGAGGTATAATGTATATCTAAACAGTGCATGTTTAGAATCTACACACGTTGACAGAAGCTTCTGATAAGCTCGTGCGAGGTATAATGTATATGTGAACAGTGTAGATCTTGAAAAATACTGCGCCGGGTAAATGGCTAAACCTGATCTACATAAGTAACACAAGCCAACCTGTACTGTTTTGTAAAGACGGGCTCATTGTGTCATATTTGTTGGTGTCAAATGCAAAACTGATAAAGTATACGTGTAAACACGGTTAAATGATAAAACTAAGAAGTTGATTTGGTTGCTCAATCAATTTATTTTCGGGAATAGGGAATTGACAAATCAGTTAGTACACATAATTGTAGCTGCCCCGATATCCGGATCCATACAAGTGTAGCTCTTGACATATATAATGATCAGTAAAACTTTGTATTGAGTCCGTCTTCAACTCCTCGCGGTTCCCGTTCTTGCTTTGGCATACACTGTGCTTCATCGAGGACGGCTGTCTATGCCCTGTGCAGTATTCCTTTGTTGAAGCTCTATGCCTTTAACGTGTTACGTTGGTGTCCCCGTCGTTGACTCTACAGATAGACGATGTCTACGTAAATCATTTACTCCATGATGTGCATGAGATGCTCGATGATGAAATGAACCGCTGGGTCCGACATCGGTGAAATATGAGGTTTCGGTATACATGCAGTTTCATGCAACATTATTATTATGATAAACTAAATACTATTAAAAAGTACGTATTAATCCTTCCCCATGTCAAGGTGCTTTATGACGCCTCTCCTTTAAAAATCATAGTCGCAAAAGTATAACTTGCTCGTAATCAGCATTTTCTCCATTTCCAACAATGCAATTAACTATATTCAATAATTATGTTTTTATTTATAGACGTTTTTCATTTTTATGCCTAGACGTTTTCAAAATAGTCTGCTGCAAATTTGTTGTATGTTGGAAAGGGTTTACAGAACAGGAAAATCCGTTCAAGTTTTAATAGGTACACGAACATGTACTTGTTAATAATGCAATACATTGCATTTTTCAATTACAACCAGAATGTTTTATTCAAATTGAGACGGCTTACATATATTGACAGCGAACAGGTTGTTGAAACGAATTTGAACCGCTTTTTCTATTGATACATGTAGGCTATTATGTATACTTATAGCAATTACAAGAACTACAGACACCACTAACTGCGTGTTCCGTTCTTCAGAAAAAAAGCTTTCCCCCCTTCTGGTACATTTCATATCCAGAACTGTTATGTGTTCATATATATATACATAACACTTAATCATGACCTGTTCCATGTACGTTGGCTACAGAGATTTCAGCTGGGAAACGGATCAAACGCACATATCTTGAAGTCTTTAAATAAATATAGAATTTTATTAAAAAAAGTGATTATTGATAAGAATGTTACCTGTGTTACAGCGCGTGCCCGTCCAACCACCAGTACACGTACACGTATAACGATTCACCAAGTCGTTACACGTAGCGCCGTTGAAACAGGGGCTACTGGCACATTCATTGATATCTGAAAACAAACAAAGTCAAATTAGAAAAGACATACACAGACAGGAAATTAACGATTTATCAGAACATAAAATACTTATTTATATTAGATATGATACATATTAATACAAGAGTTGGTTTGATAAACAATACTGACGTCAGTCCTATAGGGTGTATCAGTTTAGCACATATAAAGTGATGCACATACAATTCATATTAAGGACTGCAAATAGAAAGACGTGATACATAGATTTACTTTAATTCTGTTTTCACAAGCATTTTACCGTTGAGCTTTAATAAAAACAACTTATTTACCTGTTTGGCAGGTAGTTCCGGTATAGCCCCCTGCACACGTACAGTCGTATCTGTTTTGTCCATTGATACATGTAGCACCGTTTAGGCAGGGATTGCTGCTACATTCATTAATATCTAAAACAGAGAATGAATTGCATTTGTCTAAAGATATGTAGAGTTTCTAACACATTTATTTGATAAATATTTAAATATAATGGTCATTGGGACTGTTGTAACGCGATATTATTGCATGAGCTGTGTCAGGAAATGGTGGTCTTTACACATCTACTGTTGGTCATATCTTATGTTGATACAGTATCTAAATCAACATCATCCTGATTCCGCCATGGCCTTGCAAACTTTTCGCCTCATTTAGGCAAATAAGATCACAACAAGTCGAAATGTACTAATTTACGGGTCGATATCATCGTGCTAATTGATAATTTAAACCAAGCTTAGCTTGTTTATCAAAACCTACTGACATACATTTTTTTTATAACCGAGTTCCCATCTTGCCTGAGCCCATGGGCCTTTGCAATACATAACTGTTTAATAAGTATAATACTAGTATTCTTCAAACTGAGAACATAGAGTTATTCTAATTGCGACATGTCTGGATATATGGGTATAGCTACACGTGTGAACAGCGGGTGATTGATTGTTTGGTGTTTTACACCGCTTTTAACAACTTTATAGTTATATCACGTCGTTTCCTGGGTAAATTTTTCCAGTACTACTGTCCATTTATCCTGACATCGGCCAGTAAGTCGTATGTTACGATAGTTCCCATGTCTCGGCGATTGTTTTTTTCGCATTCGATACCTCGAAACGTGCGAAAATACTTTCAGAACACATCGTTAAGATAGGGCAAACATTAAAGGTTACTTTGGGTTGGAGTAAAAAGCATTGTTCGAATTTAAGAAATAATGTTTCTACATCTAAAGAGTAACACCTTTCCAGAACAGTTGTATTTCTCTGCCTCTCTCAGATGTTTGCCCTTTAAAGATTGCAATGTATACTTAAATTTACCTGTTTGACAATTCGTTCCGGTCCACCCTCCTGCACACGTACACGTATATTGGTCCCGTCCATTTATACACGTGGCACCATTCTGGCACGGGCTGCTCGAACACTCGTTTACATCTGATGTAATAAAAAACATGTTAACATTAATAAAATAAAACTGTGTGAACAAGGTTTTAAAAATAATACTGACCAAAGTAAAGATATAAATAACGAAAATCAGGAATTAGCATAAAACTATGCCTCAATACACCAACCGTAATATTTAACCCCCAACATACGAGCCCATGGTAAAATGACTTTTTGGCTTTTATGAACAGTGTAGATCAAGATAAACCCGTGCATCCGCACAGTCTGATCAAGTTGTACACTAGTTGTTCATACACTACTTACACCAACTTGTCTAACACTTATGTCAACACGTGTAGTGATAAGACAGAGAAGGTTGATCATCGGATAAAGCCTCTGCTGCAGACGAGTGTGACGTATGTCACAATAAATCTTCAAAAAATATTTCGATTTTTAAATATAGCTTAAGGTCGATTTCAACATTATTTTAGTTATATCATGGCTTCAGTTCACTCATTCATGGTTCCGGGATGAAAAAAAAAAGCCCAAAACAATTTGATCGCCGCAAATGTGGGGATCGAATATTGGACACCCGGTATCGAATTCCCGTAGCTAACTACTATCCCAAGGCGGATTCCTGAAATACAATTTGAAAGCAGTCGACAATAAAAACAATTCGCATCACAGAAAGATGTTGGTAAACAGTACAAGAAAACTAACATCAATATTTACCTGTACTACACGTGGTTCCGGTCCATCCAGATGTACATGTACACGTATACCTGTTTTGACCATTTGTACAGGAAGCTCCGTTCTGGCAGGGGTTACTAGAACACTCGTTGATATCTAGAAAAGTAAAATGTTTCGTGACGTATATAACTCGTGAAGAATGAGGTCGTTTAATCCTTTCCCTTATATAGACGCTTTAATTATGACGCCTCTGCAGCAAATGGCTTTTTGAAAACATAGGTACAAAAGAAGAAATTGCACAAAACGTGCAATTTCTCCTTTTGACACAATGTTTTCCACTCTGAGTTATAGCTTATCCATTCAATTATAGAGATTTTCTATTTTTTGACAAAATATGTTCAAAGTCGTCTGTTGCAAAATTGTTGTATGAGGAAAAGGGTTAACTTTATTGCTATGCATACTGACCTCGCCATGTATTCACCACTAACACGGACACTTACACTACACTACAGTTAATCTATTGTTATTTTAGCACACCTCTCTTGTCTAAAGTGTGTGTTTATTTGTCAATAGTTATCAGTAGTTTAAAACAATTATAGAAAAGCAACCTATCATCTTGTTTTGTTTATAGGACATAACGCCTTTGTACTGAAAACACGTTTCATAGCACGCTTCTTGGTTATTTTGAAATGGATAGGAATTGTCTATATATTGTCATTTTCCTTTCCAAGACACAGAATCAATTTGGCAACTCTGCAATTGAGTCCCTTTGGAAAAAAAACATTGTGAGAATTGAACAACTGCTCAGTTATTTTTACAAATTAAATGTGTATGGAAACAAGATATCACATCATCCCACTCAATTGAATCTATGTTTAAATGGATATGTTGAAATAAAGTTCATAATCATTTCTGTCCCTTTGAAAATCGGAATGAAAGTTGCATAAGTATTATTAAAAGGTGACGTATCGGTGAAGCAAACAAAAGACTCACCTGTCTGACAGGTAGTGCCTGTCCAACCTCCTGCACAGGAACACGTGTATCGGTTGACAAGGTTGTTACACGTGGCGCCGTTCTGACATGGGCTACTGGAACATTCATTGACGTCTGGAAAGTTACAAATGTAAGTCTAATACTACAAATAAAGCTACATGTGTAGGGAATATTTCGCATTTAATTAACACAATATAAGCCAAAATGAAAGTATTGATCCGGATCAGCCTAAGGATGTCACGCAGGCTAACCCGGTAGGCATTTTACGCCTCCTGTGGATTTTCTGTTTCAGGAATCATTACTCTATACCTTTATCCCCCTAAGACGGAATGTGTCGGCCTGGATTAGTATGAACGGACTGCGCAGGCTAATCATGATCGATCCATTAGGCAGAAGCAATAATGTTTGTTTTCTCACGGAACGGCTCGGGTCATATGTGTGTGAATGTATGTGTGTATATGCGCGAACATAGCTAAATATATGTGACAGTTAGTGGTACATAAATTACTTTCACAAGTAACATAGATGACAAATGATAGTTAAAAAAACCCAGTTGCAATCACTCGACTGATAATATCAGTGTTCACTGCATAGTTGTATGTTTATTGATCTTGATTATATTCATCATGCGGCAGTTTAGTTAAATAAGAGTAGTCCGTACCTGTTGTACACTGTGTTCCGCTATAACCTGGGGCACATGTGCAGACGAAGGTGCTTACGCCGTTAGTACACGTGGCTCCGTTCGAACAAGGACTGCTGGCACAATGTTCTGTAAAAACAACACAATATATTAGAACTGTAATAAAAAGCCAATCTTTTACACGGTAGATCATTTGAGCATTATACGAGAAAACCAACAGTGTTCACCCTGCGTTAAGTATCGATCAGCCTAAGCATGATGCGCAGGCTAACCTGGACAGACACCTTTCGCCCCAGTGGATTTCCTGTTTCAGGAATCATTACTCTATACCTCAATCCCCCTGAGACGGATTATGTCTGTCCGAATTAGCCTGCGCGAACAGTGCATGCTGATCTGGGTCGATATATTACACAGAGTCCATAGTGTTGGTTTTTATCGAGGTACGGCTCATGTATGTTAAAATTCACGAGAAGGAGAGACATCGTTCAAATTAAACTATCTTAGTTACTTGCAATAAATTGAACTCTATTTCAAAATAATATTATTTACGATATCGAGTTTTCGAGTCTTATGAGTCTAAAAATGATAACAAGAAATGGATAGCTGCAAAGTAGCATATCGAAATCAGTTTTTGAACTAATTAAATATCCATTCAGATAACAATATACCAACACTATGTGTTTAAATGTGATGAAATATTGTTGTTTTTACGCCGCTGTCAACAATAGCTGGGTTATATCACGACAGGTTCTTGGTACTATTGGTATTATTTAGCCTTACACAGATACGTCAGTTGGAATGCTATCCCCATAATCGTAAGCTGCAAGAAGGTCTTTGGTATTACCACACCTGCAAACCAATCCTGGTCTCCCACTCGTTGTGGGTAGGCTCTAATCGCTTCACCGCTGAGACGTATTCGCACCACATATGCATGTGTGACCTTTTAGAGCCTTCAGCATAGGACTTTGTGTAATCTAGTCTTATATGCAACTTTTGACAATGACTAGAACGGAAGCCATAGTCTTTTATTTTCCATCTTCTATATGAGTCGTGCCGCGAGAAAACCAACATTATACACAACACTCTGAAGTCGATAAAACTTTAAATCTTTAGAAACGGCTAATTTATATATTCACTTGATTGGCCATCAACAATCATAGCTTCAAGACATTTAGAAGCATATATATTGTCTGTTTCGTAGCTTTTATTTGAGAGTGTACGTCGTGTTTAAAATTATGTCAGTTACACCAGGGACATATATAGATCTACGCCCCATGGTTACACCATCGCTACAGCACACGAATCCATAAACACTGGGTCAACACTGGGTCAACACCAGTTCTAGATTAGAAATAGTGCATATTTTATAACACTCAACCATGACAGCCGAAAAACCCCGTAAACAACTGCACATGATAAATATATCGGTATATAAAAAGGGATTTGCTTACCTGGACAAACGGTATTTGTCTGACACGGTAGTTGTTGGGTACCATCACCCAAATGGGCGCAGTCACGCCCTCCGTACGAGGGTGATGGGCTCGTACATGTTCTCGTTTTTGCGATATACCCCTCGCCGCAGGTGACCCCACATCCGCTCCATGAACCCCAATTGGTGTAACCGCCATCAACTAGAAAACGGTGTAATTGTTGTTGTAAGTGATGAATATCGCATTCAATTATACAACATGTACACATAATGTGTGTATGTATGCCTGTATGTTTCAGGTGTGAACGTCACCTCGTATTCATATTGTGACAGCTATGTGTAACCGCCATCAAGCAGAACAGAATGTGTTTATAATGACGAAGGAAATGTCACATGTATGTATATAACTTGTAGTTAAAGTGTACAGCCATCAACTATAAAAGCATGTGTTTATAAGAGGATGGAAATGTCACATTCATTGCTATAATATGTGAATTTGTTTACAGCAATGTGTAACCGCCATCACCTAGACAATGATTTGATTTTGTTAAAGGTGTAAACGTAACATTCATTAGTTTTAAATTGTATATATTGTAACCGCTCTTAACTTGAACATGATGTGTTTATATTTTAGGTGTAAACGACGTATTCATTAGTTCAACTTATTTATATATCAATATCTTTCAACTTATCTTGGCTACATCTTTTGCTACCAATGTATCAATATCTATCAAAAACGAATCCATACATTTGTAAGCACATACTTAAAGACAATGTCGATAATATCAGTTACAAGAATTCAGCGGGATAGGTCGAAAGTGATGATCCAATGTTACGGAATTTAAACAAGCTCAACAAAACCAGACCCAATCTTCTCTTCAGGGGCAAACGCTCGAAATAATTTGATGACACAAATCGTCTCAGATTTCTCTATACGTCAACCAATATAATGAGTCGCCTACACACTCATAAGGTATCAACATGAGCGATGACTCATATAAATAAACGAGATAGAGAAGCAATTATGACCGAGCTTTTGTTGTATAGCGCATATATGAGTTTTTAAATGCACACATTCAATTTAAATCTACCTTTAATGTAGCAGCGTCTTCAGATCAAATATACGTACGCACAGAATAGTATTTTCTTCCGATTTTAATGAAATTGTTTCTTAAACAGGCTAACATTAAAAACTAAAAAACTAACATACCTGGACACTGGCCGTTATTGGGAATACACGATTTATAGGAAACATCAGAATTAACGCACTGCAAACCATCGTACTGTGGTGCTGGGTTATCACAGGATCGATATCTCGGTTTCTGTCCGTTACCATTGTTACAATAACAAGTGGCCCCCCAGGCACCCCAGCTCCCCCAGTTTCCATCGACTGTAATATTGATAATACTAATGTTAGAGATGAGTGACGGCATACAATGGTACAATACATGTAAAACATTACAGAACAAATTAAAAACGTTCACTTTATAACACACGTGGCGCATAGTGTGTTTAGCATGATGGTAGTCTCCATGTAAAAGAAACTGTGTAAGTCACGTGACAGGATTGCCAATGAACAATAAATGGTTCAATGTAAAGTTACACGAACTGTAAACATACATGGTGATCTAAATGATAGGGAATAAATGTCGTTAGTTTTTGCTCATTTTCAGGTAATTTTCATATTATGTTGAATCTTCATCGTTTTTGATCTTTTATTAAATAATTTGGCTTTATTGGATCATACGATGTATTATAGCACCCTAAGCATTTAAGGATATACATGAATGCGAGCGCCAGAGTATTCTGCGAACAACGTACCATAGGAGTCACATTGGCGTCTGTTCTAAATATAGGCGTACTTAAAAAAGGCTCTGGTCAAATTGTGCCTATACACATACTCGCCCGAGTCTTCACTGTACGCAGATGCAACAATACCTTTCTATAACCTGATATGGTTTATATAATATCGTAATATAACTATGCAATATTTACTTGGAAGTGGTTGAGCACAGTCTTCATCATGTGTACCGTCGCCGTCATCATCTACAATCAATACAATACAATACAATATTACAACGATTCACTTTGCATTTCATAGACATGTTAATCAATAACAAAATAAATTCATGGGAGTTGCTTAAAAACGTACATTTTGTAACAAATCATTTCTTTTATCGATACTGAGCATGGGAATTAAACACGGTACCACATAGTCAATGGTATAATGGGTAGATTGCCCTTCCGCGATCGGGAGACCAAGTACAATCCCGGGATGGGTCTTGACAAATGAATTGTTGTCTTAGAAACACATGTATCGCCTACTTATGTATCAATTAGTGAAATCGAGCCGGACAGGAGCACTGGCAACCCATACGACTGATCCTTACGACACATCGTTTTGTCGGGTCTTCTTAAACACAAATCAAACGTTTTCTTAGAAACATATGTGTCGCCTACCAATGTATCAATCATAGAGAAAAGAGACGAGAAGCACTTGCAGCCATACGCCTGATCCTTTAGGTAGTACATTTATTGTTCGAGTCTTCATAAACAATTGTCAAGAGTTTTCTTAGGAACAAATATGTTGCCTACCAATGTATCAATTAGTGAAAGCATGACGGACAGATACACGGACACTCCTATGTCTGATTGTTAGGATACATCCTTAAACAGTTTACAAGAGTGTTTTAGGAAACAAATGTGTCATCAGTTAGTGATAGCGTGACGGACAGCCGCACCTCCACCCCTACACGTGTCCCCTTAAGTTACATCTATTTGTCGGGTCTTCTTAAACATTTTACAAGAGTGTTCTAGGAAACACATTTGTCGTCTACCAGTATGTCAATTAGTGATCATGTGACGGACACACGTACGATCAGACCTTTGTTAGCCCGCTTTGGTGGAAGGCCTACGTGTTCACTGTTACTAAACAAAAAAATGGTCACACCTCTAACCATACAAGACCTAAATCATCTACACTGACAGAACGGCCGGTGGACGAACGTGAACTCTAGTATTTTAATCAGCTAACTGCATGGACACACTTCTTTTCAATTGCCCGACACGTATACATGTATACTTTACCTATAGTTGGAGTGACTGTACAAATTTCCTCGTCAATCCTTCCATCACAATCGTTATCAATACCATCACCAAG
>JAUELF010273643.1:0-10741 GCA_031471495.1 Clinocardium nuttallii | reverse complement strand
CGATCAGAAAAATTGGCCGTGGAAAGGAAATGTACCTTGTCAATATATAGTAACATGCTATTTTTAGATTTTAAACGCGACTGGCACCTATGGTTTGAATGGCTTAAAAATGTTAAAATATGAATATATATTTATTTATTTTTCAAACATATCTTCAAATGTCAAAAGAGTTTTCCAATATGTTCTACTTTTTCCAAAACAATATGAGACTATACAAGTTCTATATATACAATCAATTTGGCAACTGGACAGCGGCTCACGAAAAAGTTGAAGGCTATTGAAAAGGGTAAGCCCTTTATCTCAAGCAAATTTAATCCACTTTATAATGACTGAACAGGTTTTAATTGACAACAAAATCAGAAGATTTAATAAGAAAGTAACAATTATTTTATTTATTTTAAATTTCAAATTCTCAGATCATTACATCCTTAAGAGCAAAATATTAATTATTTTTGTTACATGATAAGTTTTCAGTTATTTATCGTCAATTGAAACTTATAATCTCTTGTGAGCCTTGCGTAATCTCCAGTCATGTGACGTACTTTCGGCCTTGATAATCTATTAACCGAAACTGAAGCTGGACAGAGATGGCCGATTGGCCTTTGGTTAACACATTAATTATTGTAATAATTTAGTAGCTGATACTCGGATAAAGATATATAAACACTGATTCCATCGTTTCCGTTTACTATTTAATAATTTCTTAGGGTTTACCTATTTTTTGCTGACAAAACAAAAACAAACAAAACAGCGATTATCGATTCTATATATTTTCGAACGATGTTCCAACTGGTTCACAATTATACTGCATTACCAATTCAAAGAGCTGTCGAATTCTTAGATTTACAACATTATTGCGCAAATGTTATAATTCATGGTAATTACTGATTGTTTTGATTATTAACAAAACCTTTCTGATATTCAAGTCAAATGATATGCACATGTTCCATGTCTTAGTGTTTTCTCATATTGATAGCCATTTTATCTTTTTTTTAAGGATTTTTCATGTTTACAACCATGGTGAATCAAGTTTTTACAACTAATATTACTCCCATTCTTTCTCTCAATGTCTCCTTCCTATTCTTTCAACCAATACTCGCACCAATTCGAGCATGAGTCTGACGCTTTAAATTGAAATCCCTTGCTTTTTGGTTTACACAAAACGGTTATTACAAACAAACCCTCCTACGTGTCCTATCATGACTATTGCAAATCATCTGCTTCAAGTAGTTGAATGTTGAATGTTGATACCGAACTTTAGCAATTTATTTTAGCTTCCGCGCGCCGTCTTACCAGGAAACATACTGCTGGTTTCTCAACTCAACAAGTTTATATTGGCTATGCAAAGCTGGACATGCCCTTTGAAAAGAAATAGCAATCAAAGGGTTAAGCAGTCGATGAAGTGCCTACAGTTTTGTCCACTTACAAATTACAACCTGAATGAACGCGCTATCGTTTCTGTATGTGCAGCATCCCTGGTATCGTCAGCTAGGTGTATAATATCATTTCCGGTTTTAGTACCATTTACAGTTTTACCGACGTTTGTACAACCCATGGGCCAATACCTGTAGTAGTGTATTACAATATAGTGAAGGCTCAGGTTAGAGTGTGCGTTACTATATACGAGCCGTCCCGCGAGAAAACCAACATAATAGCCTCTGTGTGTAAGGTATCGACCCAGATCAGCCTGCGCAGTCCGCAAAGGATAATCGGGCCAGCATTCCGTTTAAGGGGGATAGAGGTATAGAGTAATGTTTCCCTAAACAGAAAATCCACAGGAGGCGAATAGTTTCTGTCCGGTTTAGCCTACACGGCATGCTTAGGCTGATCCGGGTCGATACTTAACGCTGAGTCCACAATGTTGGTTTTCTCGCGGGACGGCTCGTATAGTGAAGACTCTGGATAGAGTGTGCGTTATTATACGCAGATGCAACAAGACTCAAACTCGTCAGACGAGGTTCTTTCCATTGTGCCTCTTCTGGTAGGGGGACACTCAATAAGGAAATATGGAAATACATGGAACAGCTAATTCCGAGACGATATATATTCCAAATGTGTTATCGTCTGAAAACCAAAAGGTTTAAACTCTACTGGATATGGCTAATATGTCTAATTCTTAGTTTACAAGTGTGTGTGTCAATCAAAAATGAATCATTCCAAAGAACTAGCAATATTAAATTGAAAGATCTTCAAAATGTCATGAACAAAAAAACTTCCATTTGATACTAGCTTCCAAATAACATGAATACATGAACATGAAGTATACAG
Source organism: Clinocardium nuttallii (assembly GCA_031471495.1). Taxonomy (NCBI): domain Eukaryota; kingdom Metazoa; phylum Mollusca; class Bivalvia; order Cardiida; family Cardiidae; genus Clinocardium; species Clinocardium nuttallii. Next base: position 8,473 of record JAUELF010273643.1, on the reverse strand, counting down.
CTTACTTAGATTCGGCCAAATTTATTGAAAATTGCCGCCTGTATAATATGCAAACCTGTTGCTTATTAAATACATCGAAGCATACTTGAAGGCGCTTTTTCCAGACAAATTGAAAAATGGCAAAAGTAACTCCCTTTTTCAAATAGGCGATAACGCCTAATCCTAAAAATTAAAATCATATTCACCCCAATGGATGTTTCACCGGTTAAACGACTTACAGTGAACATTCGAATCAGACTGCTAGCCAACAACAGGCTGATAGGAGGTCGCACTGAAATGAAAGCACAATCTTCTGAGAAAAGTTTAACACATTATGGGAAATGCCTTATGCAGTCACGTTGGAACGACAGCACAATCTTTTGAGAAAAGTTTAAAACATTATGTAAAATGCCTTTCTCAAATACGTTTAAAATCGTCTGCATTTTGGACAAGGGTTAAAGTCGTGCGAAGCATGGTAAATGTAAAAGGTAAACATCGCGAGAGACATGCTGTTTGTTTAATCGAAAGTAAAGTGAGATTGGCGAGTATGGTTCTCGAATTCCCAATTAAATATTAATTGAATTGGAACTAGATCGAAATCATGACTGACACATAACCATTCGATCACTTACCGTGGTATTGGCTTTGATTTGTTGGTTTTCTTTATATCCGTTTTAGGTATTTAACACTTGCAATTTCCCCCTTTTTTATAAAGTTTTAAACATAGCTGAAACTTGTTGGTTATAGGACCCATCTAATGGCCCTGTCACACTATTGAGAGAAACGTATTCGCTGCGTATGAAAATTCATAAATTAATTTTAGTAAGCACAAATAGCCATTGAAAAACACAAAATTGAGTTTATAAATGTACTTACCGTATTGAACATATGAGTATCGTATGAGTAGCGTATCGCAAGCGTATGTCTAGCGTATTACCATATCTAGCGTACCGCTATCACGTGACAAAGGGCCAATATAAGTCCACTTAGAAGTGTAGAGTATCTAGAAATGGGATCCTATAAATACATACTATCAAAACGCTGGCAATACGCAGCGGATACGCTTGTCATACGTCAATCATACGCTATTTGTATACGTTACTCAAACGTTAGGCATACGCCTAGATGTCTATATACGCTGAAGATACGTCAATCATACGCTATTTGTATACGTTACTCAAACGTTAGGCATACGCCTAGATGTCTATATACGTTGAAGATACGTCAATCATACGCTATTTGTATGCGTTACTCAAACGTTAGGCATACGCCTAGATGTTTATATACGTTGGAGATACGTCAGCCATACGTTAGAATTACGTTACTCTCGCACCATCAATACGCTAGCTGTACGGTATACACCTTCATGCCAGCGTATGTCAGCGTATGACCAGCGTCCTCGACCTATGATTAATGTCTTTCGTCTGCTTTGCGTATAAACCGTCCGAATACGCACAATCTTTTTAGGCATGCTAAAAAAATAAGTTCTGTCTCGCCGTAAGCCAGCGTATGCCAGCGTATGCGACTGTGGTTGAAACGTATGAAACCTATGCCTAACGTACCCCTAGCGTATGTCAGCGTATGCGTGATATTTCCCATACGCTGGCATACGCTAGTACGATACGCAACCGTGTGACAGCACCATAAGCCAGCGTATTCGACCGTGCTTGAAACGGATACAACTTATGCCTAACGTACTCCTAGCGTATGTTAGCGTATACCAACTTATTCGTGATTTTCTTTATACGATGGCATACGCTAGTACGATATACATTATCACCTAAGGTTCCCCATTGCAGTGGAGGAGGGTTGGGAGAGTGGGGAGACTACTATAGATTTTCACCTCGTCTGCCAGTCCTTCTGACAAAAACTGTAGAAAACCAACATTATGGCATCTGCGTAATGTGTCGACCAGATCAGACTGCGCTTTACGCGCAGACTAATCCGGGCCGACACATTGAGTAAAGATTACTAAAACAGAAAATCCACAATAGGCGAAAAGTGTCTCTCCGGGTATGCCTGCGCGGCATGCTAAGTCTGATCCGGGTCGACTTGGTTTTCTCGCGAGATGGCTCATATAAGACTTGCATTTACAACATTTGGTATGCATATACATGTTTGAAAGGTGTGGTTCATAAAAAACATTATGAAAACTAAGAAAAGAAAAACGTGCCCGAGCTCTTTATGCTACAGGAACCAGACAAAATGTGCATGAACACATTGGGCTAGGGAAGTATAGTGTAACATTGTGACATATGTCCCTTGACAATATCCCCGCGAGAGACTAAGGGCTGTCTATAATTTTATGAACAGGTAGAATAATTTCTTAAACTTTCTTTAGTCCTTGCTGATTCCAACCAAATTTAAATAGAAGGTGGCTTAGATAAACAAAATATGTCAATGTTGTTGAGGTCATCAGCGTCAAGGTACGGTTCATTGATCACATGTGTTTTGATCGCCACTAATAGTCTGATTGCGTGACAATTCGCGTTTTTTAGCCCACAGGATCACGTAGTGCTTAGTGTGAGTTATTGTGATCACCCCCTCAATAGGCGTCCGCTGTCCATCGTGCAGTCTGATTGCGTGACAATTCGCGTTTTTTAACTCACCTGATCACGAAGTGCTTAATGTGAGTTATTGTGATCGCCCTTTATCCGGCGTCCGTTGTCCATCGTGCAGTCTGATTGCGTGACAATTCGCGTTTTTTAACTCATCTGATCACGAAGTGCTTAATGTGAGTTATTGTATTGGGCATTTATCCGGCGTTCGTTGTCCATCGTGCAGTCTGATTGCGTGACAATTCGCGTTGTTTAGCTCACCTGATCACGAAGTGCTTAATGTGAGTTATTGTGATCGCCCTTTATCCGGCGTCCGTTGTACATTGTGCAGTCTGATTGCGTGACAAGGTCGCGTGTTTTTTAATTGGGATGAAACTTCAGTGATAACATTAATTCAATGTCCTCACCAAAATTCCTTCAAACATTTTTATGCGCACGTACCTTAGGTAATCTCTCAAGCCATGTTGATTGGTAAACATGAAAAGTTAGTGTGCTGTTGTTGGCATGAACAATCACATCGCATTACTCAGGTGAGCGATCCAGGACCAGCATGGCCCACTTGTTTACCATAACCACATGCTTTTTGTTTTGTTTATTGTTTCATCGAAACAACAACATGCGCATTGTAACACCACACTCCCATTAATCAGATAATAACAATACAATAATACGAAAATTTACAACAAGCACAACTTATATAAAAATACTTTTCATGCATTCGCTCCCCTCTGTTTGTACATTTACCTGAAAGGTTGGTCACGGATCTTTTCTTTATCTTGAAATACAAACTTGACTTTAAGGCAGTTCACTTCAATGCCAATGCTTGAATCTTAGCCTAGATTATTTTTTATTTTACTTGCTCTTCACGCTGACATTGACAAAGCGAATGTACTACAAGCTTTGATTTCTTGTCTATGTATCATACTTAATTCATTATCTACAGATAGCGTTATGATTGCTTAAACATTTCCCACATACACCAAATCTGCAGCCGTCGACCGTGAAAACCGGTGGGAAAAAGCATGTAAATGTATCATTGAAGATATTTGAAAACTTGTGTAACAATACTTAAAAAATGACTCATCGTGGACTATTTCTTCTTTTTTCCACAGTGTTTTCAAAAGATGTCTGCTGTATATAAGCGTTAGAATACGTCTGCATGTGGGTCAAGGACATTTAAACAGATCATACCCATGACGCTGGATACACCGACAGTGTTTACGTCGCCATGGTAGCAATGAAGTATACCTAATCAGCTGTTCTAACAGACTTTGAATACAACACGTTAAATATATGGAAACTCCCAATAAATGAAAGAAGAATTACTATATAAAATAATATAAGATAGGTCAAAGAGCTTCTACGTGTATGTGGGTAAGGATTATGTCTTAATATTAGAAAGGAATTTAGATCGAAACACATGTTAGCTGTTCTGCGAGAAAACCAACAGTGTGGACTTTGCGTAAAGCATCGACCCGGACCAGCCTAAGCATGCCGCGCAGGCTAACCCGGCCAAACAGTGTTTGCCTCCTCTTGATTTTCTGTTTCAGGAATCATTTCTCTATACCTCTATCCCAATGAGACGGTATGTGTCGACCTGGGCAAGCCTGCGAGGACTGCCCGGGCTTATCTGGATCGATACATTACGCAGATAACATCATGTTGGTTTTCTCGCGGAACGGATCGTGTGTCTCCCGTGGGACATTTTAAATAGTATACTTATGAGTATGGATGTATCCGTATCCAATTACTCAAAGACATTTTGTAGTTTGTTGCGAAAAGATCAACAAATCAAAACTTCTGAATACGGAGAACGTTTTACTTTTTACATTGTTTCCCTCTTCCCCGATGTGTTGCGCCAAAATGTAATTATTTGAAATGTAAATTCATACTTACACTTGCCAATTCAGCGCCATTCCGGTCATTCACTTAACCTACTTATAAAAGTATATGTTTCACAACTCCTTATATATTGTACAAGTTGCATTCTACACAGACAATACAAGGAAAATGGTGGTCTAACTCTGATCCGTACCCATGACCTCTGGATAAACAGTCCACACCATTACTGACAGAGCTATTGATGCTAGACTTGGTATACCTCAGTTATATACAGTCCCCCAAACATCCCGGAGAAATAGGATTCCTCCAACTTTTGGTCCAATCTTAATACTGTTATAATAGGCCCATAATATTAGACATCAGTGTCTGCCACACAGCAGGTCCTAATTTATTACCCAAGCAAACTACGGTCATTACTGGTTTAACCTGAGTAACTGTATTTACTAATAGCAGAGATGGATTTTTCTGTATGTGCTGCTACGCGAAGTTTTGAAATTATTCTGGAGAAAGGAGAGAAATAATTCTACTAAGAGTGTCCCTTTATTTAGTCTTCTACAATATATAGATCTTTCAGTTCATATTTTTATAAAGGAAACGACTCTAAATAAAAGTGGATGGAATTGCATATGATTTTTTAGCCTATGCAGCAAAATTTTGAAATCACTCTGGGAAAGGAAAGATATTTCTCGTCACGCAACATTATTTACAAACATATGCTTTAACCCTCTCCCTTATACAACAAATCTGCAATAAATAAACAGAAGAAAATCATAAAAGAGGTTTAGCAATAACATTAGTGTTACAAATCTTTCATTTACATTAAGAGTATAAGTTTCCTATCATTAGAACACAGTTTCAAGTTAAAATCAAGATGTTTCATTTAGAATTATTTTAGAATTTTAGAATAAACTTACCTGTTAAGATTTGAGAATACTGTAAGCGACGTTCAAATCATAGCAGTCCCCCGTAGTTATGTGTCTCTGTATCAGGCGGATTGGGTAAAATCAATCTAAATCATTACATAGAATGCGTAATATAATTATTACTACATTTCCCACATTGTTTTCAAAGATATTCAATGTGCTATTTATCTTTTACCAAGCAGACGATCGGTAAACACGATAAAGATATTGCACTCTATGAACGAACAATAATTTGGCGTATTATTAACTGATAACAATTGCATGCTAAATCAATAAATCGGTCACAATATGTGTCGTGCTAAATTTTACGCTTACAGGTCTGATAACTACAATCAATTAGGTCAATTTAGTATTTAAACCGACAGGGGAAATCCAATAACGTAAGTCACGTGGTTTTGTTTACTTCCGTGTTTTACGGGTGATTCCCAGTAGATGGCGCCCCGTCAATACACACGGATTGATTTCCCAACATTCATAGTGTTAGTGTGTATTGACTGGCTAGGCTGTCTCAAATGTGAAAGGGCCTTTTTGGGCGATTAAATATGGCTCTACCACGGACAGCTAGCTCGCGAAGGGGCTCGAAAAATGACTCCACCAAAGAAGAAGAAGACATGGACAATAACGGATACGTGCAGGTCCTGATAAAGCCCCTGGAACGGAGCACTGTTTGCAACATTATCACTAATTGGTTCAGTTCAAATGACTATGTTTCTCAAGAGTATGTTGGTATCGTCTATGGAATCGCTTTTCTTTTAACAAGTTTCGTGGTCTACCAAATTTGTGATATGGGATTATATTTTCAGCGTCTGTGCTCTGTGTTTGTACCTATGTTCACGGTGACATGTGCTTTTTACTGGGTGTCGCTCTATTTAAGAAAAACTTGGAGCACCACCAGTGTTTATGTATTATTCTGTGCTTGCTTCTGTGGGGAGACCATTGCCCAGTTGACCTTTGGGCGATGGGGCACCGGTTCAAATGACAGTAATGTTGGCTACCATAGCCAACCTTTAATTTTATTTATCGTGTTGCTCGCAATATGTGGCGCTAGTATTATATCTTCCTTAGAAACACTGCACAGTGCTATTGTCATCACGTTGATGAGTTTTTCGAGATTTTTGTTGTGTTCATCGGCCGTTATTCTCCCCCATGGGATAAGACCGTATATGGCGTACCTGTGCGCACTTTGTGGGTTCATAGTTTCGAAATACATGGAAACTGTGCTAAAGCCGCCCATCAATAATTTCATGACCCAAGATGGGAAGATACCTGTCATCAAGAGGCGGAGGTCGAGTTCATCAAATTTGAATGTTTTAGCTGCTCATAGATCTATGAGACGGACATCTTTACCGGCTTTAATCCCAAAATCTCAGGTATGTAATTTGTAAACAATTTCTTTCTTACATCCTGCCAAGCTGCAGATGAGGGGGCGATTTTTATTTATGAATGTGAAAATTCTGTATTTAAAATTTAATTAGAATTTAATTAAATTAAATAAGAGTTAAAAACATTTTGGATAAAGCAGAAATTGCTCGTCTTGAGCAATTTCTTCTTTTGGCAATTTGTTTTCAAAGTCGTCTGCTGCATATATCTGTAGTATCATTAGTATGGGGTTAAGGATTTGTAGAAGGAAGGGTCAGCAGAAGACAACTTTTGATAATATTGAACTTTACGAATGTATTCAATAAAATTTTATATTTCATTTAAAGAGATGATTTATGGGTCGCAGAGCTCTAGATAAGTGCATATTTCAAGTTAAAAACCCCCACCTATGTTGTGGGTAATCAAAATGATCGTCTCACCGAGATAAATTATTTTGAGTACCCACAACATAGGGTTACGTCCTAAGACTAAGAGCGATTCTATATTGATGGGAAAAGACAATTTTATTTATATAAATCTAGACCTGCTGCAGAAAAGTGTTTCCAACATAAAACAAATTGGCAGAAGACGACTTTGAAAACATCTAGTCAAAATACTGAAATTAACTTTAACTAAAAGAAAAATTATTGAATAAAGTTAAGAACAGTTTCAAAAGGAGAAATTGCTCGCAATTTCTGAAGCTGTCTGCGCTGCAGAGGCGTCAGAAAGTGTCTGTATGTTGGACAGGGTTAAATGGAATCCTTATAAGAGCCATCCCACGAGAAAACCAAACATTATTTATTGCATCTGCATAATGTATCGACCAGATCAGCCTGCGCTGTCCGCACAGACTGATCCGGTCTGACACATTCTGTCTCCGAGGGTTAGAGGTATGGGGAAACGATTCCTTAAACAGAAATTCCCCAGGAGGTGAATGTGTCTGTCCGGGTTAGCCTGCCCGGCATGCTTAGGCTGATCAGGGTCGACACTTTACACAGAGTTAATAATGTTGGTTTTCTCGCGAGACGGTATAGCACTTACTCGAAAGAATCAGCTCTTTCTTTTATGGAGATTTTTCAGGTTCTTATGTTAAGTAATAAGAATTACCCAATATGATATATATGTTTTACATGTCATCCTTTTTGGAACCATCTTAGAAAAGATGTGAAAGATCTGAAGAATAATTAATTTATGATTCTGAGTTAAAATCACTGAGGGAAAAGGAAAGAAATCGCTTGTTTGAGTGGTTTAAGCTATTTCATCTTCTTTCACAATGTTTTGAAATAGTGTCTGTTGCAGAGACACAATTACACAAATTTATTTTTCATCCCACTTGAAGATGAATGTTTGCAGCTGACAACTTTTGAAAAGACTGGCAAATGGAGAAACTGCTAATAATTTTTGCCTTAATGTTTTCAACTGTTTTCAATAAAAAATATTTTCATTTATATAATTCAAAAGTTTCATATTTTTGCAAAGAGGTTTTCAAAGTCGTCTGTTGCAGATTTGTAGCATGTGGGAAAGGGTAAACAGGCAATCTTATTGATCAGAAGCCTCACCATCAGTCTTGTTTGAGCTTTTTCTCTGAAAATTAATGCTATAACCTTTCTGTTTTCTATATCAAATTATAATGTTTTCAAAGGATATTTCCTGTATATAGGCATAAACTATTTTTTTTTGTCCAGAGGGCTAGATAAGATTAAGAGGAAGTGAACAAGTCTTTCCCCAACAATATTGTTGAGAAAATCCTATGTTGTGGGTAACTCTAAAGAATTATCTCAAGAGACAATTCTTTTGAATACCCACATAATA